>PNEQ01054898.1:0-14074 GCA_003012365.1 Medauroidea extradentata
AAAGGCAAACAGGTAGGGGTCAGAAGGGAGGGTTGCTAAGGAGGGGAAAGGGGGGAAAGGCACATCACCCTGAATTAGCGTTCATGACTACCCGAGCAGACGGCGCGAAATTCAAGCAGAGCGGAGACACAGACGAAACTAAATTTTAAGTTCATATCAAAAGTACAATTTAAGGAGGACGAGCTGAGAGTCAGCTCAAGAGACATAGACACGCTGCCAATAACCATGAAGCAGAAATGCAGATGTGCACGTACGTCACTGAAACAAACTGAGGCAACATTCATTTCGCGAAAAACAGGAGTCCCTAACCATAATCTCTAACTGTGTTGTTCTGAAATTAGTTAAAACTACAGATTGTAAAAAAAAAAAAAGCCTTAGTTCCACCTCTGAAATAATATTATTTTACATACGTTTCCCTTCCGTCTTGTAAACTTACCAGATTCGACATAGCCTACGAGGTGTTTCTTCTTTAACAATGCAGAAAGCTACACGTGAATATTAAGGGCCCCTAACGATAGGTCTAGTGTGTGTAGCGTTGTTAGCGTAGTGGATAGAACACTCGCCTCCCACTAGGGCAATCCGGGTTCGCCTGGATTTCCGCATGTGGGAATCGTGCAAAACGACGCCGCTGGTCGGCGGGTTTTCTCGGAAATATCCCCGTTCCCCTTCTTCATTCCGTCACTGCTCCATACATCATGCCACCCCTCACCAGTGCTGACCAGAATTACGTCACTAATATAGCATGTGTGTAGGCTTGTGAAGACCATTTTGAATATGAAACCTTATCGCGAAATAGCAGGATTATATAATTTTCCCTTCGTGCAACGGCTAGAATGAAGTGTGAGAACACACACACACGTATGGTACAAACCCCGCGAGATAAAGTTTGCGTATTATTACTAATTACTCTACACAAATGCACTTCAGCAAATTAACGGAATGGCGTCGTATATTCGGAGCGTTGTCAAGATGATATTACTCGCGTACATGTATGTAGCTTGCACAAGGACGACAAAACTCGCATCTAGTAATTACACAGAACTCGACTGTTGTTACAACCACTACACTGAACATATGACACAAGTAGACCTACCACAAGAACTCTCGCCAAACATGAGCAGGACAACAACAAAAATTCTACACAGTCATTTAGCGAAATATTGTGGACCCACACCATTGCAGTGCTATATCGTCTTAGAAAACCTCGAGTAAAGCGAGGAAAAATAAATTAAAAATAAAAAAGTAAATAAAAAACAAACTATTAAAAATGGGAACTAAATGTAAAAAAAAAAAATCTTAAGTTACACTTGTCATATATGTATATAGAAGGTATATTCTAAGTTCGGATTAACCCTTATCGTCATAATAATATAAGCGTATGTGGATAGGTAAGTTCTATGAATGTATATAAATACAGATCTTTTCAAAATACAAAATGTATATAAATATTAAAATCTTGAGGCTCAAGAAAACGTATTACGGATAGCACATCAAGCAAGTGGTTGAAAAATGATTTGCAAATTTTGAAAACGACAACTTACTCACATACGAACATTGAAAGTTGAATGGAAGCTTGCAGTAATAAAATAACAAAGCCCAATTTTCTGTAGTCAACACGTACGTAAGAAACAAGCCTGAAGAATTACAGGACGAATTGTGTCAAAACACAAAAAATACAAAACTATCGTTTTTTTTTTATTTTATTTTAGTTTTGTAGGCCTATGTGTCGGCAACAGGCAATACGGATTATTTTTCCTTTACTTTTTTGGTGCGCATTTCTTTTTATGAGATGACACAGCACTGTAATAATGTATGACTACAATATAGTACTAAATAAATTCCCCCCCTCCTTATACTTGCACTAATCATGCACAGACATTAACATCAGAAATGTTCGACAAAGAGGTTGGTTGCGAGCAACGGACAGATATATAGTTATTTTCCTTTCAGTCCGGAGAGCGAGTCAGTCGTGAGACGATACTGAGAAGGCGACAGAGTAAATACCAAGATATGAAGAAAGAGTACTCTGACAACATCTAGGCCCACAACGGTAGCCGTCTACCCGGGCCGCCGCGCGGCATGTAGAGCTATGGCCGTTACCAGATTATTAGAAAACTGCTCGTCGTATATGAGTGATGTATATTTAGGAATAGCATGTAAAGAATGTTGCACGTGTGCATGTCCGTTCGAAGTTCACTATTTATCATCACCATGCTAGGTACTTTTTTCACACTGTTGCAAATAACTCAAAACGCCTTTAACGAAATGCCTTGGAAAAAATTCAAGATTAAGAGTGAGTAGTCACCATTATGAATTTTTGAATTTTGTGTCATAACATTTCGTCTGGGTGAATTTTTGCAACTTTACCGTAATTACGGTATAAAATAAATATTGATAGAATGTCAAGACACTATAAATATATTTTTGTCGCTACTGTTTTACACATAGAATTACAGTTAAAAATTCTTATTCCAATATTTAACTGCAATTAGATCTGCAACAACAGTAACAAAAAATTAAGATTTACGGTGCCTAAAATATTGTCAATATGAATTCTATTCCGTGATTAGGTCGGATCTAACCGGAAGAAAAGTTATGACAGAAAATACAAAAATTCAAAATGGTGACTATCACTCACTCTTAAAAACAGTCGTGCGATGTAAAATACTTTGTATGTGTTCTGCAAAACAATGCGCCCCTTTGTATGCAAGTAAATGTTTTGCTTGATTTTGGCTTGTTTTAATAGCAAAACTGGTGGTCCTTTGGGTACAAAAATCTGGAAAACTATGATTATTATTCCTATCAAAAAATTACTTACAAAATTTGATACACTTGTGACAAAACAATGACGAGATAATTCGACACAAAAATAAGGATGTTTTAAAAAATGTTTTTTCAAAATAACTGTAAAATTATCGAGTGTGGCCTTAAAGCATATTTTCTAGCGGTCAAAAATAGCGGAAATGAATTTTTTGTATGAAAATCTTGGTAAAGAATTATTCAAAATGTATAGGTGTGTACAATACATCTCCATATTTATTATTACGTCATAAAATGTTAAGGTCACTTCTGAATGTCTCATAGAGGGCAGTTGCCTGGGAGAAGACTAAACTAAACGCCAGTTAGTGAGATGCGCCTAGAAGCTAGGGTGAGGCTTCATAAATGTGCTGTGTATTCCTTATAGCTTCCGAACTTCTGGGTGTCGAACGCGTAAAATACCTTCACCCAGATGGTCACCTTAAGGAGGGAGTATTAAATAATTGTATTGTATTTTAGTTTTCGAGCCATAATAAGTATTTGAGTTGTTTATCTAAATTTTCTCTTTGATAAACACAAAGGATATATTCTTTATAATCCACTCTAAAAAAATTGTTTGTAAATTTACCAGACGTGCGTATAGGAGCGCTAAGAAAGTAGGTATGGTAGAATAGTTTCCCAGACATCCATGGTAGCAATCCTAAACTTTTTATAAAACAGTCAAATGTATACTGAAGTTACCAGACTTGTATTGTAACAACTGTAAAAGTTTGCATATTTACTAGACGAACTATGGTAACTCTACCATACTACCTCTGGGATAATAACTTCCTGAACATCCAAGGAAGTCTTTTTGCAGTGTCTGCTTGACATAAACAATAATGTAATGTTTCATTAATCTGCCATGCAGAATCATTGCAAGGGAATTATGGGTTAACTTTCAGGAATGATTACGAGTCCAACATAAGATGAACATATTACACTATCTTGAGCTCATTCATCACAAATATCTTCTATGCCTCAACATTGTCACATGTACCAAAAGTACTATAAAGCAGAAGTTATTGCAGAAATCGATAAATAAAATGTAGCATCTAGATCTCCCAGTTAAACATATGTCACTTAGGCACATTGAATATTTTGGGAATAAATTACTATCGGCTGCAATTCTACTTGCCAAAGACCCAAGAGAAATGTTAGAACAATAAGGGTGGCACTTGAGCATGCATCGCGCCGCCGCTGAGATATTGGTGACACTGAACTGGCTCGCAGTCATTCTAAAACACTGCATTTTATGTGGGAATTTAAGGCATTGCCCTTTAGTTTCTACGGTTTTTGAGATAATTTATTTCTTCAGTTCAAACGAGAGCAGATATCAATAATCTGTCTGGCAGTTTTGTTTAAAATTGTTTTTCCCGTGATAGTTAACTTTCTCAAAACAAGTAATTATACGGATTCGACCAAAAATGCAACTAACCAGAATTTCTCGATTACATAATTAGTTAAAACCATAGTATTTACTGCCTTGATCAAATCAGCCAACAAGGAGAAGGCGATTTTAAAGACGCGGTTCGCCTCAGTTTTCAACGTCTTTTTTTATTTCTATATTTGTACCAGACATTTATTTCTTATTTTAGACATAAATTGTGACTAAATCCTCCTCTTAGAAAATTTTTTTATCTCTCATAGTTTTTGCATAATGAGTCGTAAACGTCAAAATTTCGACTTTACTGTTTTATGTACGCCACTAAAACCAACAGACATACCAAACCGAAAAAAAATCACAGTGTATAACAATGTTACAGTCTGTGATTTGAACTATATAAAGTAAAAAATGAATACATTTGTGATTTTCAAACAATTTTTGAAAATTTTAAATTTTAATTTCAAAATTCAGCATTTTTTATCAAATACAAAAATATTGTATATTTTGTTTTTATGTGTGTCATTTCATAGCCTACAACGTTGTTATACACTGTGAATTTTTTCGGTTTGGTATTACAGTTGGTTTTAGTGGCGTACATAAAACCACAAAGTACAAATTTTGACGTTTACGACTCATTACGCGAAAACTATGAGAGATACAACAATTTTCTAGAAGGAAGATTTAGTCACAATTTATGTCTAAAATAAGAAAAAAATGGTACAAATATAAAAAAAAGACGTTGAAAACTGAGGCGAACCGCGCCCTTGAACAAAACTGCTACGCAGATTTTTGATATCTGCTTTCGTTTAAGCATAAAAAATTAATATCACTAAAAAAAGTAGAAACAAGATAGCATGGCCTTAAGGCTATGACCTTTTGTTTATTTCAAACAATTGTAAATAAATAAAATATTTTTGAACCAAATGCTTTGAAAAAATTTGAGACTGCGTACAGTAATACGATACATAATTTTGCCAGAATTTTTTTTAAATAACGTACCGTTTGCTAGCAAAATTTTTTTTGCTTCATTTTGGCTCATTTTGACAACAAAATATGTGATATTTCAGGGAGAAAAACCTAAAAATCCGTTTGGTGTATTGCAACAGAAAAAATGCAGATACAAACGGTGATATATAAGTGTGAAAACTGCAAGAATGACTTTTTGATATATGTATTAATTTACATTAGAAAAAAATATTTTCGAAACCACTGTAAAACTAAAGAGCGAGACCTTAAGGGAGTGTGTTAGGTAATTACTTGTATTTTTTTCAAATTTCGAGCCATAATATTTATTCAAGTTGTATCATCAAAAGTTTCTCTTTGACAATACATATGATATATTCTTGATAAATTGCTTGACATAAATAATAATGTAAACTTTCATTAATTGCTCATGCGGAATATTTGCAAGGGAATTATAGGTTAACTTCCCAGAATGATTACAAGTCCAACATAAAATAAACATATACTATTATGGTCTCCAAAATTCAACACAAATGTCTTGTGTGCCACAACATTGCTACATTTGCCAAAAATATTTTAAAACCTGACGTTATTGCAGAAAATCGGTCAGTATAATTTAGCATATAATACTCCATCTTAAGTAGTTACTACACTATTTTACAGAGCGTGATTCTATAGCAAAATACATACAAACATACACACGTAAAGGCCGATCTCGTGCAAAACCAAACTACATCCACTGAAAGTTTCATGAAAGAAACGAGCGACGCAGAGGTAACATGCACCTAACTGCCATAGTTACAAGCACATAAAAATGACGCATTTATGTTCACGGTATAAATTCTAACCGAAAAAAAGAGTTTCGTAATAATTTTCAAGCGCTCGCCTTTGACGAGGCGCAATTTTTTTTTTTCGAAATGTCTTAAGGAAACTTGTACGACGTAATTAAAGAGTGTTCTTTCTACATCAAGGACGGATACTAATTTCTGAAAATAAATTTCACCCAAAGAGCGAGAGGCTTTGGATTAAAAATCAAAACGTCAGGTCAGGCAGGGTTGAAACGAATAAAATGGGGAGAGTTTGACGCCAAGCGTAGTTGTCTGTTGTAACAGCTGTATTAAATGTAACGTATGTAAAACGAAAACTAGAACTGGTTTTACGTCGCACAACATGGACGGACACTGAAAAAAACGTAATGTTAAACTTGCCATATTTCTGTTAAAATAGGGACAACAAACCAGTTTGTTCGTCGGTACCATCTCAACAGTTCCTTCAACAATCTGCTCTGATGAAGTTACCATCTGGTGTGTAAAAGCAACAAGGCTCTTTATTTCTTCTACACAACAGATTGTTGAAGGAACAGTTCACATGGTACAGACGACCAAACTATTTTTGTTGTACCTATTTTAACACAAGCATGCTACCAACAACTATACGATTTTTTCAGTGGAGAATAAACACAATATTGATGAATCTTCATTTAATCTCAACCTAAAATAAATGGGAGAGCCATTATATTTTTGTAACAGCGTGTAACGTAGTTAGGTTATACATGTATAAGAAATAAGTAATATATTAAAAAATCAACTTAGGGTAGTTACTGTGGTTTTAAAATCTTATGTATTACCACACAAATGTTAAATTAACACTTTGCATCTTACAATAATTATTACAGATCCTAGTACAGTATACGATAGCGAAATGCTATTGAAATTCACTAAACTTTTAGCATTTTGTTTTGTATTTAATTATATAAAAAAATTGTAACGAAAATCGTGTAAATATATTTTAACCGACTGATAGATTTTTGTAATGTTAAACTTATAAAATAATTAATGTAAAATGTTAATAACGCCGCTTAAAATCATTAAAAAAAGCTATTTTATATTGATTTCATGTTTTTATCGTATTTTCATTGATATTGTAACCTCAACGCCCAGGAAAAAAAAATTATAATTGAATAACCTTATGAAGCAATACAAAGTTTAGCACGTTCAGAATAACGGCTTGTAATTTAACCAGAACCTAAAATGTACGGCTGTGAAAATATGTTTTGCAATAATATTAATATTGTAACACTTGACGGTAAAATATAGTCCATGTAAAATCTGTACTAAGCGTCATCAATTCCGATTACCACAATGGAGATTTCGCCTTCAAGCAGTGGTCCAGTTGTGACGACAAGATTTTCAGGTCATTTATGACTAGGTTACAAATGTGTAAGTATTTCTGTCGGTAGATGCGTTTTGTTTTTGGCAATGTTTGCAATATACAAATAGGCCCTAAGTCTTACTAAGCAGTTCAAATACACGCTGTGAAAAATTCTCTTAGAAGAAGATTTTAAGAAGGAAAAAAAAAAAACAATATACTTCTATTTATCGTAAATTATTTTCGTTGTCTGAGTTGTAACTGCACATTCGGATATATAGCTACTTTTATGGCCAATTCATCCTCATAAGCCAATTTGTCAAACTGAAATTATAAACATAATTTCTGATGTGTTCACTAGCTGCTCAGCTATTTGTGAAAGATATTTATAGTATGCGAAAGAATCAATTTTAAAATATGAACAAACTATTGGATGTGAAATTTGTAACCTGGAAATCGGAAACTCCTTAATTTTAGGAAGATATGGCTAAATTGTAGTAGCTCGTGGAGTGTTTTCTTAGCAGAGAAAGGAACCTGTATTTTCAAGTTGCGACACACCAGTTGTAGAGATGCATTGATTCTACAACGACGTGATTCAAGAGACGAATGTAGGTCATCTGCTGAAAACTTGCTGTACGCAAGGGTTATCTGTTGACAAAACTTACTCTATGTAATATCCGTTGTTTCTTTCGACCTTTAATAGATTCTTGAATTATTTAAAGGCGGTACCTAATTATTTACGACACAGGTCAACTTTATTTATTTCCCTCGGAAAAAAAATTATTCCCTTGAGCTGATACAAACAGTACATTAACACGCAAAATAATCTAGCAGATAAACGCGTAAGAATGTAACCTTCCAAGATATTAACTGTGAATTTCAAACCAACATGTTTGTAGTTCTACTACTATATTTTTGTAAAGTACAGAACATTTAACAGCTAACCGAGGTGCCACACACCGCCATCGTTCCGTCTGTTCCGTTACAGTTTGTGAGCGCGATACAACAGGAATACAAATCTTTGCTGCAAGAACTATACTACAGTTTGTTTGGTAATATCTGGGTTGTTCTGTAGAAAAAAATAATGTGTTTTGATGCTCATGCAGAACAACTAGTTACATTTATAAAATACATTGTCAGTCTTACAAAACAAACTGTTGCAGAATCAATACAAATACAGACAAACAGTTGTGCTTCTTATTACTTTAATCTACTGCAGTACTGTATCAAAAATAATACTGCTTTGTGTTTAAGTTTCGAGGTTCACACACCAAAGAGAAATTGTATGACTTTACTGGACGCATAAAAAGCTGGGTGACGGTATAATATACGAAAACATAAATCTAAAACAGGCCAGTGGTTTTCCAGCTAGGATATATTAATATTTTCCCCCACTGTAGATCTAATAAATAAACTTGGTGCAGTCACATATTTGTTCGAATAAACGCCCCATTTCCACCACCCAACGACATAACATGTTTTTTACTGCATTAGTCGATAAATTATTTTACAAGACCAAATACAAATATACTTACAAAAATATATTTTTATGACCACCGCACGCTGTAAAAAACTTCCTCAAATGTTTAGGAAGTTATTATCTCAGACGCAGTATGGATCAGTTACCATACTTTCGTCTTGTAAATATACAAACATGTACAAATGTTACAATACAAGTCTGGTAACTTTAGTATGCATTTGACTGTTTTATAATTAGCTTCAGGAGTGTTACCATGGATGTCTGGGAAGCTATTCTACCATACCTACTTTCTTAGTGCTCCTATACGCACGTCTGGTAAATTTACAAACTATTTTTTAGAGTGTACAAAATGCACTGGTTCAACTAAATCTTAATTTATGTGCATAAGAGTTCTGAACATCATTGCGTCTTCTCACAAGCTTTGTTAATACAGTGCACAGGCAAAGTACTGTACATAGAAATATGTGTAAAACACTACGGAAATCCCAGAGATTGTGGAGGGGTATGTTTATAAATAAATAATCCTGCATCACGCCGACCGACACGTCAATACAAAGCTGGAGGCAGTGCTGAAAGGCTGGATACGCCGAAGTTTGGCGTAATCGGATTGTTGGAGCAGGGAAAAGGTATATACAGGCCACACACCCTGCGGTTCATATAGGCGCCGCCTATTGGCCGTGTGTTTGTGTGAGTGAGGCACGGCGCCAAGGGCGATGTTGACCGGCTTATCTGGTGAGGTATCGCCTCTACCGCAAGACACTGAAACTACGTGCAGTGGTATTGTAATTCACTCGACTGACTGATACTTTCATTGGAGACCCCATCTTTATATTGGTAAAAAAATTTAACCACAGTCCGTTACATATTTCTAGTGTAGTTTCATACGAGCAATTTAGTTTTCCAGATACAATAGATTGGCAAAAGTTGTTTTTAGCCATTTCGATGGGCTCCGAAATGATTTTTCCAATTGTCGTGATGATTTGAAACCATTTATCGTAATTGTTTGATGTGTATTTTCTTTTCGTATACTGACAAAATGGACACATGCGGGATAATGTAATAAATCAGCCATGTTGAAAAAGCACTCGAAAACTGTGTTACAATTATAATCCTTAAAAAACTAAGAATGATGCAAGTTTGACTTTATCGCTGGAGTTGTTGATAGTTGTATTTATTTAGGTCTCGTCACGAATATTTCGGCTAAGTTCATTCCAGAGTCTTGCAACATACGTACTAGAAAGAGTTTTAAAAATGATTTTAATGAACTGTATTAATAATTTACTATCACGTTTTGAACGAGTAGTTTCTTAATTCAAGAAAGGTAAATACATCAGTTACGAAGATACATGTTTTTACGAGAGAGCAAGCGGACAAAACAGCTGCATCCGAAAAGGGCTTGAGGCAGCTGCGATTAACATGATCGGCATAGAAAAAAAAAAATGCGATGGGTCGTGCCGGAAGCAGGACCGTGTTGACATCGACCCAGGGGGTGAAGTGTGGGTCAATATTTAACAGGAGCGGGCCGACCAACCCCCTTCCTCGCCCCGAACAACCCCTGCTCGTTTCAGCTAACCAGTCCGCCCTTATGAGGCTCGCTCGAGTGTGAAATACGACACACAGCGGGCAAAACACACCGACGACGCATCGATCCCTCCGGCGCTCCGCTACTTCGCGGTGTCCACCAAGGCGATGCGGTGCGGCGCAGCGACAGATACGCCATACGACGTAGATATGATGGAATATCGCGAACATTTTCTGTACTACCACACCATTGAAAACACTGTGGTTTCTTGCTTCATGTATGATTGGGCGATACACGTGTTACGCAACGTAGCTATCTGCAGACCAATGGACGACTTGAAGTTCACGCCCCCTGACGTCACACCGCAGGGAAAATACTGTGGAAAACAAAGCTTGTTTACAAACATGCTGATTTGTTAGTTGGTAATTGCAGAGAGCAAAAATGTTGCGCATTTATAGATTTGCACGTAAGGGTATAAAATATTAGTTTCAATTTCATGGTTAAGATACGCAAATACATGAGATTAATGTTTACCTGAAAAAAAAAGCGGCAAATTCCAAACAAATAATCAATTTTGTTGACGTACATCTCATCCGGGACGTGTGAAGCCAAACAGCTAAATGAAGGTTATGTTCGGCTGCGGTATCCATGGAGATAGGAATTGTTTCCCACACCTGACTGAAGCTCCGCCTCTTTTCAAGTCGTCCATTACACGCATAAAATACTACAATAGCGGAATTCTTACTGGCTTAGTCAAATGGGATAGCAACCTTTACACACAACTAAAAGCAAGTAATCTTTTGACAAGCTGAACTCACGTTGAAGCCCAGCAAACAGTCAAGTTTTCCCGCGATAAACCATCATCTCTACATATGAGCAGAGGCACGAGTATTTCGCGTATTCGTCTGGCAACAGCGTAGACTTCTCAGACCTATACACACACTGGCCAAAGTCAAATATCCAATGGTAGAGAGTGTAAACATTCGCGTGTTCACTGACATGTAGGCTGGCCTCCAAGAATATATGTGTACTGAACGTGACAGCAGCTGTTTATTAGAGGCTCCCCGACACAGTCAAATGGGACTGTGTTCAGTTACAGTTTCATTATTGACTCAACTACTTCCAGGAAGTGTCAAGTAAGCCAACGGCCAATTATGAACGTGATGCAGACCTATAGTTGCTGGGACTCTAGCTTCATCCTAAAAGAAAACGCGAATTTTTCAGGACTCTATCCATTGGCTTGTAACCGTAACACGTGTTACCACCACGACTTGTTTCCTTATTTATCACTGCCTTGCAGTCGTCAAAGATGTGTTAAAACATGTGTCGTCTAATCACAAAAGGAGGAGTGAAGTATACTATATTGGCATTCAACCTGACCTAGAATCAATAAGCGAAATAGTCGTGCCTCTACATATGAGCGAGAGATTTTGGCCAACGCTCAACTTGAGGTCTTTAGCGCTGGTGAGGGGTGACTTGAGGGGTGACATGAGGTGAGGATGGAGCAGCCCCGGAATTAAGAGTCTGGGGAAACGGGAGATCCCCGAGAAAACCCACCTACCAACGGCATCGTCCGGCACGATTACCACGTGCGAAAATCCGGGGACCCACCCCGCCGGGAATCGAACCCAGATGGCTTTGTTCGGAGTGAATGTTCCGATACTGTACGACACATATCGGGCAAAACAAATTGATGGTTCATCTGTCCCTACCAGCGCTGGCCAGTTTGCAACTTCCACCAAGGCGGCGCGGTGCGACGCAGCGACAGAAATGCACTACACCATGACACGACAGCGCCGTGTAGCAGGAGACATATATACCGCTACTGTACGAAACATATCGGGCAAAACACACCGACGTCATAGATCTCTACAGCTCTCCACCAAGCTTACTACGTCCACCAAGGCGGCGCGGTGCGGCGCAGATAATAATATATACACCATGACACGACAGCGCGGTGAAGCGGGAAAATATCTGCAGATACTGTACAACACACAGCGGGCAAAACACACCGCAGCAACAAATATGCACTACACAATTGCACTACAGCGCAGTGGCCGCTGCTATACGACAGGACAGCGACAGGATTCATGTCTCCAGGGCATAACATCAGGAGTAAAACCCCAAACCGTAATGCTATCTTCCCCCCAAAATTACATGGCATTTTTGTGCTGAAAATAATTCTTTCCACCATAGCACTACAGTATACCACGAAATAAAATTTTTCTGCCAGTATATTGACAGCGCAGTGCAGCAGGATTTTTTTTTACATAACATAGTAGGCTACCGAAGAATCTGTGCCACTAAGGCACGGCAGTGTGGTGCAGCAGAAACCACTCATATTAGGGCAGGGGCGGCCAACCTTTTTGAAGCTATGGCCAAAAATTTGGCCCAAATCATGTCACGGGCCACTATATCACATTAACTTTCTGTCATGTGCTCAAAAATGATGTAAAACCAACACTTGTTTTATAAACTGTATATTATTATTAAACGCAACTACCATTTTATAGTTTAAACACGAACAATGACAGAAAAATGACAAGAATGCTCACACACAAATTGTAAACACATTAAGTTCAGATTTACAATAGTAAACACACATAATACACATTACATTTTATAAAATATTGTTAAAAAAATATATAATGTTCAGAAATCGATAACATTGAGTTCAGATTTACAATATTAACTTGCACATGTGCATGCAATTTTTAAGAAACAATGATTTCGAAGGATTCTAATGGGATTTTTGAACCTGCTTTCCACTTATCAATGTATCAATTTTGGGTGCTATATTCGACGTACTTAAAATGAGCATATCGGCAAGGTGTTTGTCTATTATGTTTGAACGAAATTTGCTTTTATGGCATTCATGGAAGAAAATGTTTGTTCACAGACATATGTCGAGCCAAATCTACAAATGTACCTTAAAGAAAAATTGTGAAGGTTGGGAAACTGTTCTTTAGGAACATATTTCCAGAACTGAATTAAGCTTGGAGTGGTCGGTGACTCACAAAGTTCTTTAAACTTAGAGCAGAGCCCCGAATGGTTTTGTATTTCTAGAATTTCCATTTGTACTGGAGGACTATACTTATTTACTTCAACATCTGAAACAAGAAAGGGATTTATAAACAAATCAATGTTACATCTCTCATATTCAAAAGAAGAAAACCGTTTTTCAAATGACTCGTGCAAAGATTGGACAGCTGATTTGTATTTTAAGTGATTAAGAGTAAAATCACTGTATTTACTTACTTTTTGTTCAATAGTTGGAAAATGGTCAAGGATGTTCTGCTGTACGTTGTTGCAAAACAATTTCAACTTTAACATAAAACCATTCACTTCATTAAACATGAGAGGAAATAAAGAATCTTTACCTTGCAATCTCGTATTCAGAGTATTCAAATATTTCAAAATGTACACTAAAAATGCTAAATCACAAAGCCACTCGCTGTTTTTTTAGCAGTTTACACTCTTCAGGCAAACCATTTTTCATTTCTAAAAAAAAAAAGTATTTGGTCTTTTAATTTGAAGAAACGTGAAACAACTTCCCCTTTAGAAAGCCACCTGACTGAATTGTGGAGCAAAAGTTCACCATATTCTTGTATTTCGTCTTCGAAAAGTTCCCTGAATTCCCTTCTGTTAAGTGCTCGCGATCGAATCATGTTTACACAACGCACAACCGGATTTATAACATGATGAAAGTCCATGTCTTTCGCACACAAAGCTTCTTTATGAATAATACAATGGTAAGAAAACAATTTTCGCTGTAAAT
>PNEQ01054899.1:0-12651 GCA_003012365.1 Medauroidea extradentata
CGAAGTACTATATAGTGCGCGAGCTGCAGACTTTAACTTTGTCCGTCCTCCCCAGCGTCGTTTATATTGTGTTTAAAGCAAATATATGGTTCCTTACCACAAAACATGTCTGAACATTGTGATACCTCCCTTTTTTGAATTATGTTTAACTCTGCTGTCTCCCTAATTAGCTCAGAGAGAGGCAGAGTCGTTACCACCCAAATTCATACGAAACGGGGGGTTTCAAGATATTCAAATTAAACTAACTTAAAATTTAAATTATCTAAATCACAAGCTTACAAAGTTGTATTACAATTAATGTTACTTCAGTTCTATCAGTTAGAATGCAGACATATCATTTTTAGCCTACACATTCATCTTCTGAGATTCTAGCAGAACACACCAATAACTAACAGCATAAAATTACTAGTGTACATATTACAATTAATATTAATTTCAACATGTGAAATTTTTAGCTACTTCAATTGTATCAATTCCTAGCTCCCATATATATTACCTTTTGTAACCCTGCACATATGAATTATAGTTAACTCAAACTATCTAAATGCAAGTAAAGAGACTGAACCTTTCACGTCCTAAACCCCTCGAGACTTGAGTACTTCAGATATAATTATGTCTTTCGTAATTAAAACTATACTGAACATAGTAGTGTCTGAATAAACCTACAGACATCAATGTAATTACGCACAAAATAGCGAAAAACTTTGTGCATTTTAAGAATTACTGCACTTGACTTCTGCCCTATATTTAAAAAAATATATATATATATATATATATATATATCTGTTAGTACGTGAAATAAAACATTAATTATGAAAAGTTAGATAAATGTTACTTCACCATAACAGAAAAAAGAAACTGAACCTATGAGAACGTTTGACCTTAACAAAAATGTTTAATGACAAGTTGTACTCTAAAACACTCCATATAAGACCTATTCAATTTATAGAATGACTCTAAATTCTGCGGATTTAATGAGTTTACCCATAAAAGTAATGCATCCAATATTAAATTGTTTTAACTCTGAGCTACAAGTATGTATCTTCTAACAGTGACACGTGACCAGTTAGCATTGTTGAGTTTCTAACTGCATGCTATTATTGAATAATATCCTGTGTGGTAAAGCCTTTCTAAAAGTACGGTATTAAAATTATCAACGTCCAGTGGTACATATATTTTTTCCACTTGCTTGATCCAAACTGATACTATGTAGTTTGATTAATTATTTGAAGCTGAACTTAAATATACATCCTGTCGTATGTCAGTATTAACTAGCTGCAAATCTCAAGTGTCAAGTCAATAATATGGAAATGAAGTGAATTGCGTACAGCATCTAGTTGCTCTGTTATTATTACTGCTACCTTCTTCGTCAGCTTCTTCTTCACCATTGTCGTTTTCAAGGCTGGTTCCACCACTTCGCACAAACTAAACTATCACAGAAGCTAATCGCCACAGTCACCCACCTGGTTATTTTATAAAATCTAACGAGCCCCCATATCCCACCACATCAGTTATACTCCAGCTCAGTCTAATGGGTACTACGAAATGCGTTAGTCGCTGAAACGAAGGAAGAGATGAATGCAGAGCTTCATTCACCTAAATTGTAGTTTTGCTAAGAAAAAGGTGGCATGCATCACTGCATATTAGGGTTGAATTGAGGCCACGATGGCAATTGAGGTCGTGACCTCCCTCCGAAGAGAACAAAAGTCAGAATAAGGGTGCAGAAAAACCATCACAAATACAGTATGTTGCTAAGGAAGCTGTGCAACAGACACGGCAGGGATAAAAATATCTGCATAATTAAGTAATAGGCTAGGATAAAAATAGGTTTGGTTTGACTTACTGTTGCCAGAACACTAGAAAAGATGAGGTGGCTGGTGAAATGAGAGGGCAGCCCCAGCCAATCAGAACGGCGCCTCAGCGAGTTTGTTTTCGCCAGTAGGGTCTCAATGCCCCTGGCGGTGACGAGTCGAACAAAGCCCTATTGTCCGACTCCTAAGCTGTCAAGGATTTTCCAGCATGTAGCGTGTACTGTAATGTTATTACTATTGATTGTATTAATATTATTGTTTACCTCAATATAAGCCACATTTTCAACATTTTAAATGTTTTTCTTGTTGAAAACGTATTTGTTTTGAGCTTAGAAGAGCTTAGTTATGTATAACTAATGCTTAAAGAATATTTTGTGTTTTTCGTCGGAATTTTTATTTATTATTTTTGCCAGGCCAGTTCTAGGCAGCACAGAGGTTTTGTGCAGAACAAAAGGGTTGCTCTTTGTAGTTTTGCCATCGTCTTGGTGACGAGCGGCATGTAAACAATTTAAAATTGCAAAAGCGCATGCAATTCGTGCAGTTTAAATTCCGAATTTGAAGTAACAATGAAGTTTTGGTAGCGTCGCATGAAGACGCCGATTTGAGAGGGCTTCTTCCATGGATCGTTAGGGCAGATGCGGGCGTGAAAGTTCCACGTCTCGCCTAGGCTTTTAATTAATGAATATATGGTGAGTTTCGTTGTTTTGTCTGGAGTTGCTTAGTGGCGAAGACGGACCATCAAATGGTTAAACAACAGAAAAGGCTCCAGGCTCGGGCATCTGCGGAATTTGTCATGTTAATTAGCTGCCTCCCGCGAGTCCCGTGTGGTGCTGGACTGTAAGTGCACAGGCTCGTTAGCCTCAGGGATAAGTTGCAGTTTGTTTCCTAAGTGCATTTGGAGTGCACATGGCTGCAGCGAACAATGAAACAAGCAGAAGACTGCGAGAACAAAGCCGCCGAGACAGCTAAGTTGCTCGTCAGATATTTCAAAATCAAATTTCGATTTTTACGATGCCATCTTGTGAACATAACATTAGAATTTGAGATATTTTATTAGTACAGCTCAGGGCTAATTTTTGAAATTGCCACTCTATTGTTTTTGCCCTCGGTAAACCTGAGAATTGGTAGAAAAGAGTTAGTGCTCAGCTAAATTGAAATGTTTTTTTTTTGGACTCAAAATGTTAATCAAAGACTCAAATTTAAACATTCATTGTATTATAATTTCCTTCAGAAACTTGGCACAATGAATGAACCTAATTTCACAAAGTAAACAACTGGCTGGCTTTGATGATCACTTGCAGTAAAGTTTATTTGATTGAATTTAATATTTTAACTGTGGCAAAATCGAATATTGCAGTAATTTATTATTAGCTACCAGTTTTTCATTAACCTATGCCAGCAATAAATTTTTATTTGAAATTAAGCACCTTGGTTGATCTTATATTATTTTCTATAGTGTTTGTTCCCAAGTGTTTTGTTTGTATTACTTTCAGCCAGAGCAGTTGTGTTGTTAAATGGTAAGTTTGATATGTTTCATCTGGAGCTGAGGAATTGAAGTGTGTGAGTCGGAGAATAAGCGAGTCCTGATCAGCATTGCTTATGTGCTTAGTCTTTCAGGACAAGTGCAGTTTTTCTACTGGCGCCCATTACTAAATTTTATTCTATATTATTTCTCATCCGACTGTGTAGCTTTACCAGTGAGCTAGCAGATAGTATCGCTACACCAGTTGAAGGTGTAACGCTAGGCAGCTATTACACTATACAAGCATCAGGCAGGCCTGGCACGACAACATCCAAAGCAATTATGTAGGCCCAGCACACTTCTCTGCGACAGCCGCAGAAAACTGCACAGCTAAGCCAGTAGTACACTGGTCCCGTCTTTGCTCTTCTCGCAGACAGTAAAACCTTTTATTGCCAGAGGGGAGGAGGATCCTTCAGCCTGAGTTGCCATCCACCCCCGTCTCCAAAATAATCAGTCGTCTTGAAGGGGCGAGACATCCAGGATCTACCATGTGGGCACCCAGGTCTGACGTTGAGTGCTCCGAAGACATTGGTTAAAGTTCTAATTCATTCCATTTCTCATTTCCCACATATTCTGTAGTCCACAGCGTGCAGAATCAAGCAGTTGGATTCGCTATACTTCCCATTTTTTGGCACCTCGAGATTCCTGCCGCCACTTTGACCGTTAGACTGCTTCCTGCAGAGCATGTCTTCCATCTTCTTGCTGCCTCTTCTGGTCGGCTGTCATGGGCTGTATTTATACCCGTAGCGATGAGGCCCAGATCATTCGCACAGCTCGGGGACGGGACAGGATTCTGTAAAACATCCATTTGTTAGGACAACCTTCATTGATAATCTAGGTGCGTGCTCTTCGTGGATGGCTGAGTGGTGACGTGCCGGTGATAGCTTTCCAAACAGCAGACAGTATCAGCAGGAAGATAAGGGGGCAACTCTGCATGGCTCTCGACAGTGGAGGTAACGAGCTAGCAATCTGTACTGATGACTAACGTTCAAAAATATGAAAACGTGACGTACTTTAAATCTATGATATTTTCATTTGATGGTAGGAGTTCAGAACCCTGTTTACAGAAAAACCTCAGTAAAAATACACAGCACAAACTCACAATAATTCAATGATAGAATAGAAACTTACGCCTCATGGATTATGCGTACGAATGGAAAATTTTTTTGGAGAGTCCAGGAAAATGTCTGAAAAAAGACGGAAAGGTCTCAGTGCTGCCCGTGTGCGGTACTATTGCACTCCCGGTGCTGAATCATTATAATGTTGGACTGCAGCTCCACGACATGATGACACTTGTCTGTGTCTTGGTTTATTCACTTCTTCGTTGTAATCAAAAATTTGGGCTGCAGCCCCACAACACCACCTTACTAGAGTGTCATGATTAAATAAAAAAAAACACTACATTATTACAAAATTGGGCCGAAGCCCCACGACACGACCACACACTGAGGCATCCCTTATTAATCTGAAAATGGCGGAGCCAAAACTTTCTAAAAGGGGTCACACACACCGCACTCCTATTGGCTGTATTGACGTGACGTGATTACAATACCACAGACCCCTCTAGAGCCTAGTTGAAAATACAGTGCAGAAACTCTGAAACAATGTAAAAACTATTTAGAAAAGACCAGAACATAAAACAAAGCTACTGATACCCCCGCACAAGTCCAGCACATCTCAAAAACCTCCTACCTCAATCAATAAAATGAAGCAATGTTCCTGTTTTGGCAATACAACTCCTCCAGAACTTTATACCATCATTTACATCAACATTTCACACACTGAGTAAACATTATTAAATATGTGCACACTCAATAGACAGCATTAAATAGCATCAATGTAAACCTTGTAATATTATACCCTTTTAACTTTTATTATTTAACATTTGACCCTTTTGTGAGCACACCTATGTTGTACTTATAAATACGCCTCAGAGTAAAGTTAAAAAAAAAAAAAAAAATAATAAATTAATTAATTAATAAATAAAAATAAAAATTGTGAAAAATGATAATTTTGTTTATACAGGTAATTTTTGTATTGAACAAATAAATTTTACCATTTTTTTTTATTTTTGAAATATATTTATGAATTATTTATTATGAAATAACATTTTTTATATTTTTATTTTAGGCTCGAAAAATAAAATATTTATTTAGTAGAAAATGTGTTACGCATAAATTTATTATTTACTTGCATTTCTGCCTTTCATGATAATATGAAACATAATTTCACTAAAATACATACATATTCATACAGTTTTTAATAAATATAAATATGCAAAAATATCACCTTACCTAAAAATTAATATTATGTACAAGTACTGTATTTGCATAAAAATATGTAAATTGGTGTCTTTATTCATTTTCATGCTTTAATTTTTTTTATGAAACGCCTATTTTTTCTTTATTTATTTTTCTAACATTATCGAGTAAACACATATTACATGTAATTTTATATCTATGATATGTTTACAGTACATTTCCTAATGTATTCCTTTTTCATTTCATACATTTCAGTACTGTATGAAACATTTTATTCCAAGAGATATGGAATGTTTTATCTAATATTTTTTATATGACATATAAATGGAAAAATATCAAAGCTGTGCAACAATTTTTGATCATAAATTTTGTTATATTACATGTGTGTTGCGTCTTTCATGATATCTATGAAAATGTATCACTCTTAGCAACTCTAAATCTATATATATATATAAATGAAAGCTGACTGACTGACTGACATATCAAACTGCAGCCCAAACCACTGGACCTACAATCGTGAAATTTTTTGTAGGGGTTTCCCTCAGGTTGTAGGCGAGCACTAAGAAGGGATTTTTCGAAATTCGACCTCTAAGGGGGTGAAAAGGGGTGAAATGTGTTTCCGAAGAAACGTCGATAGAGCTCGATGTTAAACATTTAAGGAGGTGAAAAGACCTTAAATGTGTTTCCAATCAACTATCAATATCTATCGAATCCTTCGGGATAGAGAGATGATATTCACTTCAAAATTGTGCTTACGTAAATACCCAAAAAGTAATTTTAGTTTTTTTTTTTAATTCGACCCCCAGGCAGTAAAAAGGGGCAAATTATGTTTTTTATGAATCGTCTATATCTTTGAAACACAATTGGCTATGGTTGTGATTTTAACTTTAATTGGTTATTTTTATAAATGTCTATGACAGGACTCAAAGACGTTCTAAATTCTTTATTTAAATGGACGAAAATACGTGAAATGTGTTTTCGATTATCCTTCCATATATAGAGAATCAATCGAGATATTGAAGTGCTCTTTGCTTTAAATTGGTGCTTTTGTAAATATCCCAAGTACCATTTAAAATATATTTTCAGAATTCGGCCCTAAACTGTAAAAAAAAGGGGTAATATGTGTTTTCTACGTACATTCGATACATATTATCGATCCCATAGCTTTTTATATAGCGACGTGATTTTTATTTAGGGTTGATGCTTACTCAAATACCTAAAAAGTAATTTCAGGAATTTTCGAAATTCGCCACCTAAGGACGTGAAAAAGGGTGAAAAGTGGTGAAAAGCATTTTCAATTAATCGTCGATATATCTTGAACCCAGCGTGCTGATGTTGTGTTTTTTACGTTCACGAGACACCAATAAAGTATTCTAAAACGTGATTCAAGGGTTTTTCAAAATTTACTCTCTTAGGTGGTGAAAAGACCTCGAATGTGTTTTAGATGAATTCTTGATATCTTTCGAACCCATCGAGATATACAATACATTTTTTCTGCAGGATGATGATTACAGAAATTATCGCAAAACGGTTTTCAGATTTTTCGAAATTTGATTTCTCAATATTGTGCAGGGGTGATATGTGTTTTTTTAATGAATGATCGATTTTTATTCGACTGAACGGGCTAGCGATGTGATTTACCCTTCAGTTTGATACTTATACAAATGTCTAAGATGTAAATTTAAAATATTTCGAAATTCGACACCCAAAAGGGTGAAAAAGCACAAAATTTGCTGTCCATCAACCCACGATATCTATCTTACCAGTAGCGATATTGAGGTGTTGTTCCCGCCAGAGTGATGCTTATGTAAATATTTAAAAAAAAATATGCATGTAATTTTTTTTCTTTATAAGAAACGTGATTATTAAGAATAAGTTGATCAATATTCAAGGCAGACAATCTGAAAAGCAGGAACGAGCAGCAAGAAACAACCTATACAATAGTTTCACTCTATAGTAACCTATCGAGACGTGGTGTTGTACTACCTCTATGAGCCCAGGACACAGATTTTTTTATACAATTTTATTTTCATGAATTATTTCGACGTTACGTGATGCAGTTGTTTGTTACTCAGGTCTAAATTCCGGGAGGTACTGGGCTCAAATTCCGTTAAAAACTGCGTATGAACGTTCAATTCTAACACACAATAACTACAAGGCAGATCGAATTAGTGCAATTTACATGTAGTCTTTAAAAGGGGTAAAATTGCAGTTCGCTTTCCACTTAGGTTCCTCTACAATATCAGCTGACATATCGTCGGTATACTGCCAAAAGTGATTAAGTCATAAATGCTATTTCGTTTAAAAACAATATTAAATTGTAGATATTAACAAATATGTGGTATGTTACTATACTGTGACACAACAGTACGAAACGACGATTAGACTTTAAACTTGGGCAATTGTCCGTGAACAACATATACATATACCTAGCATTTTTATAATTTTATCTCATTTTGACTTGGGCACTTTTGGCAGTAAACCGACGATATATCATCTCACTAATCTCAAGTTTGGGGCACCAAATACGTTTCCGCGAAACCTTTACCCACTGAAACTTTGTAATGGCAATAAAGTTAAAGTGGATATTTTGAAAATATATTATTGAGGGCACCGTCACCAATGGTTGGGCACACGGTAAATAAGATGTTTTTAATTCGATTAACCTCTTACCTTACGTGTCTGTAACTACCCCACAACCTCAAATTGGCAGGGCTATAAATAAGGCCCAGGCGAAGTCGTTGTTAATGGCAGGGACAAACTTAAGACTGCTTTTCGCGTGGACAGCTATAGCTACTTATCCTGCTGCAGAATTAGTTCAACTAGCCGCTTGGACATTCTAACACTTGATGACTGAAGTACCAATATTGTGTACAAAGAGGTTTTTCAATTAAAGTAAATATTATCAGTTACGAATAATACTCGCGAGCAAAGCCACGGGGGACTGCTAGTATGTGTATAAAATATCAATACCTACTTTTTAAGTTATTTTTATGTTGGCAGTATTTTTATAAAAAAAATTACAGTATTTGTTTTATTTACTATCATGCCTTTCACGCCTGTCTATGAAACATTCAGTGGCTAATAATAAGTGACTTTTCATTTCAACAACATTTTTATAATATCTATAAATATCAATACTGCAATAATTTTACTGTTATATAAATGTATATTTTCACATGCACTGTAATTTTTATGAAACATGTGTTTTCCCTTGCAGAATGTGATGTGTATACACAAACAAAAACAATAACAAAAATTAAAAGCAACTTGAATACAATAAAATTTTTTAACACAAAAATATAATTTTTTTTTTTTTCAAAAATTAGTTTCCTTTACTTTTATTACTATAACCTATGAAACATTTCAATGAAATAACTCACTTTTCACATAGCAAATTGTATATAATAAAATAGATAACTATCAATAGTATGGATTTTCTTTGCTTGTGAACATGCTTCATCACTTGTGTTCATGCCTTTCAAGTTTTCCATGAAACATGTGTTTCTCCTTGCTGCTGGTAAAAAACATATATAAACATACATTATAACTAAAACTGATAGCTATTGACACATTTTTACATAATTTGTAACACATTTTTAGTTTTATTTACTTTAGAGTTTTTGTTGCTGTAGTTTATGAAACCTTATCTTGCAAACAACCTCTCACATTTTATATTACCATATTTATGTAGTCAAATAAAATTGATGAATACATAAATTGTGCAAAAATTTGGCTAATTATTTTGGTTGTTTGTTTACTTTCGTGATTTTCATTTTTCCATGAAACATCCGTATTGCATATGACACAGCGAAAAAAAATTAAATTATCATAATAAATACAATATATTCAGAAATACACATTCAGTTTTGTTACACTTTCATGCTTTAGTTTTTTCATTCAGTCTTTCATTGCTAATAAGTTTTTCTAAACATTCTATAGTAAATACACAAAAAATTAAACCCAAGAAAAACATGTATAAAACTGTATTACTAGAAATCCTCTCTTTCATCACTTTTTTTCATGCTTATCAATGTTCTATGAAACATTTGTAACAACTTACATAGGCCTACATAAAGCTACTAAATTAAAAACAGTCATAAAATATATTTTCACGTAAAAAATCTTCACTTTTTGCATATTTTCGTTCCTACAGAAAAAGTAAGTAATAATAAAATTAAAAAAGTTACAAATGTTACAAACTCTGCGATATTTTCACTGACAAACCACTTTATCTTTCATTAAAATATACTGTTATAAAATTTTTTTCAATTTCAGTGTCACAGGCATAGAAATAAATAATCACGAATAAAATATGTGAGTTTTGTGAAGCAATACTATTTCCAATCTACTGTATTATTTCACTTTCTTTCCTGTTTTCAACTAATTTTTTTTGCGAAGCACAGCACATCTACCAAACAAAACTAGCAGCCCTGCTATAATATCAGGAATGTTTACCACAAAGGTAAACATTTGAAAAATACGGTTTTGTTCAAAAAATTTTTAGTGTGTGATAATTGCGGAAGCACTGGAAAATATTATACATTACAGGAGCTACAATACCAATGTGTATCTTTCTACTTTGTCGGACGTTTCCCAGTATGCTTACACACAAAGCACTGTCTCTGTGGCATCTTCTTCATAGCTATTGGAGGAACAGACTCAGGAAAATGCCTGCCTGTATGTCTCAAAAGATCTGGTACAACTAGAATTACAGCCGACGGGCACCCACCTTTGGGAGGTGTCCTTGTAGTGACAGAATCTTCCAAGAGCTGCCTTACGAAGTTAATTCTGAAGTCCACAAGTTTAATTTTTTTCCCATGTTTTCAGGTTGAACAAAATGCAGGAGTTGTATACAATCATGTCTAAAATGTGAAAAAAGAGTTTTTTATACCACTTCAAAGATTTTCGTGTACTGTCCAAGAAGCTTGTTTGATCATTTCCCCTGTTTTGCGATCCCTTTTGCGAGTCACTTGCATTTCATGGCTGTTGATAGTTCACAACATGCACACATCGCGTCGATCATGCCACTTTTCCACAAGCATTGTCGCAGTATGGCGCACAACACAATCACCCTTCCCAACTTTCTCAGGAAATTTTGGCATGCACTTTCTTTTTTCTCTTACTGTACCACAAGCGCCCGTTTTGTTTTCTAACAGATACTGGAACAGTTGTGGGCTAGTGTACCAGTCGTCAGTAAACAAGGCATGCCCTTTACCCAAAATCGGTTCAAGGAGAGTTGTGACAATCGATTCCGAAATACCCAAACCACGGATTTCATCAATGTTTGTTGTAGCTCCAGTGTAGATAAAAAAATCGAGAATATATTCCGTTTCACAATCACACAAAACAAACAGCTTTATTCCAAACCTATGTCGTTTTGTAGGAACATACTGTTTGAAGCACAATCAACCTTTCCATACCATAATAATTTCATCAATACAAATATTTTTGTAAGGAACGAAGGTATACTTGAACTTCATCTTGACCGACTCAACAATAGAACGTATCTTATACAATCGGTCACCAATGGGCTGGTTCAGGCTGTCCGAGAAATTCAAAAGTCGGAGGATGAGTAAAAAACGATTCTGCAAAAATATTTTCCCGAAAATAGGAGTGGAGAGAAGTGGATCTGTTGACCAATAATCTTTTAGCTTATTTTTAGCAGTATGAGCCATCAACAGGGAAACTGCTACAAAGCTATAGATATCAGCCACAGAAGGTTTTGTTTAGCTATTCAGTTTTGAATGAGTTTTCACATAATTATTTTGCATCACGTATGAATAATACTTGTCAGTTTCTTACTACGAAATGTGTTTCACTAAATCCGTATAAAAAATGCTTGAAAACTTTGGATTCTGTGGGATTTTCTGAAAATACTACGTCATCTGAAATACCACATTTACTGTTGTCAAAGTCCAGTATGTTCGGAAAAAAATCAGTATCACTTTTCCAATAAAAATTATTTCTGTCACTAACCTGCATTATAAGGTCATTTTCCAAGGCGGGAACTTCTGGTTCGCTAGCTACAGAATTTGCACAACTTTTATTACTAATGATCTTTGAAAGAACTGTGCAATGGGAGTGCATGACTGGATTCAGTTTCTTGGACGTACTCCATTGCAAATTGAACGACTGTCAAAGAAAACTAAACAAATAAAAGAAAACCATAATATAAGCAGAATATGTATGCTTAGTCAGCAAGATACATACACAACAAGAAATTCCAAAATGGAATCGGGTCAAATAGAAACAAGGAACATGCAGATAATAAATGAAAATAATAACAAATAAAATAAAAAACCAAGTAACATGCGACACAACGATGAGATGAAACAAAAAACACAGCAAATATCAGACACGAACAGAAAAATAACAAAAAGACACAACAAATAGACGAGACAAAATGCAACAGGTAACAGACATATACAAAAAAGACAAACGACACAACGAAGAGACGAAACAAGTAACAGTAGTTTTCCAGACAGACAGTGTTACGACGTTTCGGGAACTGGAATCTGTTCCCGTCATCAGGTAGACACAGTGTTCAGGAACACGAGTGCGACTGATGAGGAGACTGGAAAAACAATGGGTTTACATAGGGTTAGCCCACTTATCCTGCTCAGCCAACGGGAGACAAGCTGTCTCCTGATTGGTCGCGCAGCATAGATTACTCTGATTGGTTGTGATGGGTTGAGTGTGTGTTTTTGTTTTGTGCTGTAAAGTTGTTTCTTTCTTAATCAATGGGATCCACATATTTTTTAATTCAATACTCTGTTGACTGAAAATATTGCTATTGCTAATAATAAAGGCTGATTCTTTGATTTTTCTTTTAATTTTGTCAGTTTCCTGTGTAAATGGTTTCGAGTCTTCCCAAAGAATTTTGTGGCTATTTTCCCATGCATGTTCGGCCAGTCTAGATTTTTGGGTTTCGCCTTTCTTGCAATTGTTTTTATGTTCTTTGATACGTGTTGAAAGAGCTCTGCCAGTTTCTCCAATATACATATGACCACATTCGCAGGGTATCTGATATACACAGTTGTGAGTTTGTAATTTT
>PNEQ01054900.1:0-31557 GCA_003012365.1 Medauroidea extradentata
ACTTAAGAGCGTGTAGACTATCAATATTTTATACACACTCCCCCTCCCCAAAATCACACTTATTAACTACATTTGTGTGTTTTCTTATTCTGTGGCACAAGAAGCAATGCTGTGCCGAATTTCAGGTCGATGTTACCAATACTAAGAGTAGGAGGATTTTTTGCACCATGATTAGAGAATCTAGACCACTGTGCGCCGCGTCGCCTTAACGAGCCAAACGCGGAACTAGCGTGCAAGCTTCCCGCCGAACGGTTTTTACTATGGGACATTAAGAGGGCCTGGTACATAATTCAACGCTAAAAGGATTAATCTATAACAGTAGATTTCTTTAAGCCAATTTGCGGAAGTTGAACAACAGCAATCCTAGAAAATAGTTTTAGCCAACGTTTTAAACAAAATTGTTTCCAGTGTTGCGAACTTCTGAGGCACAATCTCTGACGCCGGAACCTCGTGCATTTAACTGCGACGCAAGAAATCACGCGTAGCGAATTAGTAATTCTGGATACATATTTACTCATAAAGTTGGCAAATACCGTTATCTAGGATTGCCATTGAGTATTTTATCCATACTGGCTTCGAAAAAAGCGTAGAAGTCAATTGATGTTTTCAGCGTTTATTTATCTACCACGCACTCTTAAGCGATGGCCATATAATTTTATTGGTAGAAAGTCTGCAACTAAGTTCAGTGTAGGTTGCAACCTGAGTTTCACATACATCCGGTTAGTACATTTTGAAGTACGGTAGTCTGAAAAGGCCGTTTTTAGCCGTGTTGGAGGTTTAGAAACAATGTTTTTTAATGAGCGTGGCATCTTAACAGTGATGTTCCGACCTTGTCTGAAGTTTGTTTTCTTTCGTACGTTGGCACGTTGGACACACGTGGAATATTTTCTTAGAAAAACCCTGTTTACTGACACACTGCAACGCATTTGAAGCGTGAGGTAGGCGGCCGCCTTAAGAGTGCGTATTAGATAAATAAACGCTGAAAACATAAATTTTTTACACTTTTTTCGTACCCAATATGGATAAAATAATCAATAACAATCCTAGATAATGGTATTTGCCAACTTTATCAGTAAATTTTTATCCAGAATTACTAATTCGTTATGCGTAATCTCTTGCGTCGCAGTTAAATGCACGAGTTTCCGGCGTCATAGATTGTGCCTCAGAAGTTCGTAACACTGGAAATTATTTTGTTTAATACGTTGGCTTAGCTATTGTCTAGGATTGCTATTGTTTAATTTTCACAAATTGGCTTCAAGAAACCTGCAGTTATAGATGAATGCTTTTAGCATTGAATTATGTACCGCGTCCTCTTAAAAGAGAGTATTGTCCATAAAATGCAGCAGTTTATAGTTGTAAGTTTCTCGAAGCCAGTTTCTAAAAAACAGCAACAGTAACTTTCTGAGCAATTGCTGACGATATTTCTTGCGCAACATATTACGCTTGACAAATACATTATTCTGGATAAATGTTTGCTCATGAAGTTGGCTAATATCGTTATCTAGGTTTGCTGTTCTGTAATTTTTCAATGTTGTTTTTCAATTACGTGTAGATTTAAAGTGCGGTTTTTAGAATTTATTCTTCTGATACTCTTGTGGAATGACAAATGTTCAGAAATAGTTTTTGAAGTTGCCAGTTTTATAGTTTTTTCTACATAAAAGCAGCAAAGCAAACGTAATGCAGTTGAGTATTTTTTATCGGTCCCTGCCTAATTGATCAAAGACTGTTGACGGTCAGGTTACAGTATTCAGTTAGTTGCTTAGTAAAGCGGGTGTGTATGTGTTCTACCGCAGCGCCGACTCTCGCAGCCTCAGTCCTCCAGGTAGTTCACACTTTCCGTCGACTCCTCGCTGGCCCGGCCGGCCACAGGACCGGTTGTCCTTGGAGGGAATGCCGGCAGTCCGCATTCTTCCCCGGCCGTCTTCAGCGAGCACATCCCAGCCTCACTGCTCGCGGTCAGCGAGCGATCATGTACATTTCCTGCATGCCAAGTGGCCGAAAACGCTGTTGTATATTTTTCAGTACATTATATGTTTTTGTTAAATGATATCAAGTAGCCCACTGGTGTGAGAAAATGTAACGAAGGAGAAACAAACGCACGCACACCAACACACACATGTGCACGCATTTGTGTGTGTATATATTTATGCATGTATAGGGAATTTATAACTTATTTAGTGTTTAAATTAAATCTAATGTGTTTTTTTTAAATATAATTATTTAGGTGTACTCAATATATATATATATATATATATATATATATATATATATATATATATATATATATATATATATATATATATATATTTTTTTTTAAATACAACAATTTTTACGTGAAATTACTAAGGTGTCGTTCTGTAGCTCATAGTTTACTTTCACTCTAAATTACTTCATTTGTATCATTTGGCAATTTTTTTTTTTACTTTAGATGAATAGCAAAAACAGTAAAATCATTACTTCTTGATGATGCTCTCGTGCGAAAGCTATGGAACCGAAAAATGTTTTAATTGTGCGAAATTACTATTAATGTAATGTGTAATAGTTGAACAGTGTTTGGTACAATTATAAAATTACGAATTTTTCTGTGCAGCGCAGTAAAGCGCGGTCTACCGAAATTTTCATCATCATTATTTTATTTTTTATTTGTACCAGATATTTTTTTCTTATTTTAGACACAATATGTGACTAAATTTGTCTCTTATGAAATTTTTTTCTCTCTCATAGTTTTCGCATAATGGCTTGTTAAAGTCATATTTTGCATGTTTCCGTTTTAACGACTACACTAAAACCAACTGATATACCAAACTAAAAAAAATCACAGTGGATAAAGACATTACAGGGTACAATGACATGCTCATAAAATTAAAGAATAAAAGTTATTTGTATTTTTTAAAAAAATATTGAATTTTTAAAATTTTTATTTTTAGTTTCAGCATTTTTTTAAATTCAAATAATTTTCATTCTTTATTTTTATGAGCATGTCATTGTAGCCTGCAATGTCTTTATCCACTGTGATTTTTTTGAGTTTGGTATATCAGTTGGTTTTAGTGTAGTCGTTAAAACGGAAACATGCAAGATATGACTTTAACAAGCCATTATGCGAAAACTATGAGAGAGAGAAAAAAATTTCATAAGAGACAAATTTAGTCACATATTGTGTCTAAAATAAGAAAAAAGTATCTGGTACAAATAAAAAATAAAAAAAGGTGATGAAAATTTTGGTAGACCGCGCCCTTAAACCAAATCCGCTCAGTGAGCTTCCATCTAACCAATTGTTGGCCAGACAACGCAGAGCAGAGCTCTTCAAACACTTTCACCACCGTACTGAGGCACTCGTTTTACAGAAACATCCGTAGTCTTGTATGGGGGCCATCTTCCGCATTGATGTCTGTCCAGGGCAGTGTTACGTGGCTTACTGCGTCCCTCTCTCATTGGAAGACGTTTATTATAGGTCGTTCGGGATAAAGTGAGCTCTCAAAAAAACTCTGATTAATTTCTATTTTTCCCCAATTTTAATCTTTCCGCTGCATGTAAACATAAACATTGCCATGTGGTTTTATTTGCATATGCCTGTACAATGTTTACATCTACATTACACTGCTCCAAAATTTTTTTTGTTAACATCACTATTTCATTCACAGTTTCATTGATGTTTTGATTTTTCTTGCCAGTATTTTCCAATTTTCGCCTCGTTTGTAGCCTGAACCAAGTTACGAAAACCATCTCCCCGATAGTAATTCAAACCGTCGAACTGTACACGCACTGGTGTTTCGTACGCAGTGTGTAGCCAATGTGATTTCTCACACGTGAGCGTATTTCTATCTCCCTGGGTGAAAATCGTGCAGACCGCATTGTGTTGTGGTCCGCCATCTAATACAAGTTAGCCGCAAGTTAGCCTACTAACTGGGAAAGCTGCGTCTCATGATCCACGTAGTATCCGGTGTGCAGAGATGTGGTATGAAACGTGACACACGGGAAAAAGTCGATTGGCCTGAATATGTAGCTTGTGTTTCATTAGTTTTTATTATCTATTTTCGGAATTATTTTTAAAATCTCACTCGGTTACTGAGCAACAAAATGAAGAAAAGTATATGCGACTAAGCAGCGTGGTCGTAATATTAGCGACCTTGCAGTGTTTTAACTTTAGATTGCTGTATTTACTTTCAGAGCACATGCGTGTAGTATATTGGTCGTAGTTGAATCATACTGAATGCATGTACGCGAATGGAGGTTTGCTGGAAATAATGAAATCCGCCAAATACCTCGGCATATTTATTACGCAAAGAACCCGTGTGTATTGAGTCATTGTGAGATATTTTTTTGTATATTTTTTTTATTTCGAGGGAAGATGGCCCAGCAGAAATTACTAGTGTTTGCTTTCAGTAGCTATGAACATTTTACACTTTTTGAAGACAGCGGACGTAGGTATTGGTGTTTGCCCTGGTTTATCCGCGGTGTTCCTGGACGTATGCTAGCTTGTCTTAGGTCAGTCAGCACTCAGCGGTAGGCGTCTGTTCACTTCCGTGCCGGAAGTTGGGCCTGCTGGAACCCTAGACTTATTTCCCTACGGAAATTACATGTCAGCGAGATTTTTTGCACTTGCGCGGTAGTTGCTGCTGCATTTCTTCGACATCGAGCGAGGGACTGCTATTTTTGCCGGCTGCTGGAAGGATGGCTGGTTCACGTGGCTGTTGTGGTAGTCCAGCACGTGCTAGTAGGCAAGGATGTGCATGCACACTGCCAGACATTTCACATAGCCTCTAGCGTTGTGGGGTCGCGGTGGTCGAGGGGTCAGACCTCTCGCCTCCCACCAAGGCGATCCGGGTTCGATCCACGGCGGGGAGGGTCCCCGGATTTTCGCATGTGGGAATAGTGCCGGCGGGTTTTCTCGGGGATCTCCCCTTTCCCACGCCCATTCATTCCGCCGCTGCACCATACTCACCTCATTTCACCCCTTACCAGCGCTGAAGACCTCGGTGTTAGGCGCTGACCAAACTCTCTCTCTAGCGTTGGCATGTTCCAATTCGGGAACTATTTATTTTCCTTTATCAACAACGGAAGCTATCGCTATCATACCTAATTTACGGCTGTATGTTACATGTTATTGGTTCCGTAGCTCAAGTACTATTGCTCTATACATTTCATATAACCGTAATATACCTTTTTTGAGTTACAATTCAAATCTGACATTTTATTTCGGTTTATGTCACACGTACTAGGCTATATCGAATCAGTTTTTCCTCCTTGTTTTCGTGCTGTCTTGTCAGTGTTAGGGTTTTATTACGTAGATGTTGGTAGAGGTTGAAATGATGAGGATAGTGCAAAGACCTGAAAACATTGTATTTGTTGGTTCTTATCTCACGGATCCGTAGTAAATACGTGCTAAGTGTGTTACACAACCGCAGTAAATTACTACTTGTCGTTTTATAACGCCATTCGCGTCGCAGTGGTTTGTCCTTGAGATTGAATGCGCCATTTTTTATGGTTGACGTCAACAGTCGCATTTACCTGGGTTAGCTGAGCTCGTGGTGGTTTGGACAGGTCGCAAGTCTTGGCTCTCTGGTAGGCTGCGTTTGTGTACGTGAGGCACACGATGGGGCGCTAAGGGTGCTGTTCACCAACGTATGTAATGTAGCACCGTACGTACAAACCACTGAACTGGCGTGCAGTGTCTTAACTGTTATTATTTTACATGTTGAATTTTATGTGGTGATTATGTTATTTAATCTGTGGGAAGAAAGGTGTATGAAGTCAGACACAAGTTTATATATGTATGTGAAGAAGACTGGTCGCTATGTTAACGGAATTAAATAGACAGAGGGCTGAGGTACTCACAGGCTGGTACTTCTTGATAGCGACACATGCGAAAGGACGAACACATTATTGCGCGGTTGCGCGACGTTTCTTTGGCTAGGCCAGCTTAATCAAGCGGCGAATAAGTGTAATTTTCAAAGATATGGTAATAGTAAAAAAAAGGCCGCCTTTAGCCATTTTTTTGCGGAGCCTGAAAATCATGTTTCTGATAATCGTGCCGTAAATTTGTAGCGACATAGTCTTTATGTTCGTAAATACAAAATTGGCGTGCATGTTGGTTTCGTAAAACCTGTAACAAACTCGAGTATGTTTTAAGGGCAGATACTGTACTCCATTGACGGCGGGAAGCAGTTCCATTGCGACGTAGTTGCATTATTTTTGGTGTCACTTTATCACGAGAAAAGTTGGCTGTTTGCTGGGCTTCAATATAACATGCCCGTATCTGACGTTATTCTCTAGATATTGGCGTCCCCATTCAACTGGGCCAACGATAACTCTTGGTGCACTGCTATTGTTCCGTCTTCTAACAACTGCGTAACTATCCTCCAATTATACAAGTACGGTAGCTAGAATCCGTTGTACTATGCATACTCAAGCCCCGTGTATTCGTTCACTGTCTGCTGTTCCACTGAGTAGCAGCTAGTGGACAAATAATCGGGGCTTGAGTATGCATAGTGCGATGGATTCTAGCCTGAATTCGCGAAATTTTCCAGTCCGTATCTAAAGACGTAAATTAAAGTGCCCCACTCACTCATCAACGTACATCCCAAACTGCTGGACCTAGAAAATTGAAATTTTGAAGGTGGCTTCCCCTTATGATGTTGTAGGTACCCATTATTTTTCGAAATTTGAAAATTAAAGGGGTAAAAACGGCTGAAATGTGTTTTCAATCAATCGTCGATAGTTCCTAATTAAAACCGTTGAGATATTGAGGTGATTTTTACTACAGAATTTAGTTTACAAAAATGCATAGATCTAATTTTCCAATTTTTCTGAATTCGAAAAGTGAGTGAGTGAAAAGCAGTAAAATTATTTTTCAATCAATCCTCGATAACTCTTAAACATGTTGAGATATGAAGGTGATTTTTTGCTTTAGAATAAAGCTTACGCATATCTCTAAAAAGCAGTTTCAGAAGTTTTTGAAATGCAACCTTTTTTTGTACATTTAAAACACAAAACATTGCAATTGATCATCTGTATCGCTTAAACCTTTCAGATATTTAGACGATGTTTGAAAAGAAATGAAACTTGCGTAAATACCTGAAAACTATTTCCTGATTTTCCAAAATTCGACAATATAGGGGGATGGAATATAGTAAAATGTTAAAGAAATCCCGAAAAGCAGGCATGCGCCCGGAGAAATAATTTGAAAGTTGTTATTATTTTACGGATTTATTGATATGTATACCTATTTAGGTATGGATCTGTACACGTGCATTTCATTTCTTACAAATTCTGATGACACATCTTGGCTTAGTTGTTTGGAACACTGGAATGTTTTGGGCCCGAATCCTTTGTACGGCATGGCGATGGGGAACTTACACATACGTACATATTAATTGCAGCTGTCAGAAGAGATTTTTTATTTAAAGTATGAAATTTTAAGGGTGACTCCCCCTTGCGGCGTAGGCACCCACCGAGGGGCGAAAAGGGATAAAGTGTATTTTCCCGATATTCTCGAGATTTCTAAACCTGGTGAGGTATTATGATTTGGGGGTGAAAAGTTGTAAAATGTGTTTACGCCATGCCCTCAACATCTCATTTACACGATAAGCTATACTTACAGTTTTCCCTTCAAAGTGTCCACGTGGGCAAAGCCGCGGCCGGGCAGCTATAGCAGCTGCTCGGGCCACTTAGCAGGAATACAGCAGCAACGCGGAGTGGCTTTCAGGAATCCAGAAACGTAGGCTACCCGTACTTCAAACCTGTTTGTTGTTTCTATATTCCCTCGCCCACTCTCGGGCCATTCACACTTAACCAAGAGTAAATATTGTAGCTCCGGGAATAGGGCGGACTAGTCATCACTGCTGAGGTCTGCGGGTTGCAGTTACTGTCCTCAAGCAACCATATTTACCACATTTATAAACCTCTAAGTTGGAGTTTTTCCTTATGTATGTAGTTATATTACTGTGTATGTTGTCTTCAGATATTTTCAATTGGTCTCAATTATTTACTTGGAGAAATAAACTTTTTCCGTGAAAATTTAATTTAAGATTCTACGCCTGGAATAATAAATAATTTACTCCTTTGCAATGTAGGGTAAAAATTATTTTCTGAAACTGAAAATAGAAATGTCTTAAGTATGCCATGAGGAATAGGGCTTAGCAATGAAATGGGAAATGGCACAGTATCTTAGTGGCGTGTAATATTTTTGTTTAGGTACGCCGTGCTGTATAAAATATTATTTATCTGGTTATGTTGACACATTTTTTTTTAGTTCTAAAATTATTACATCAGACCTAATGCTATAATAATTGACATAAGCAAAATTGATCAAAATATGCATTACAGTATAAGCAAATATGGTAGTTGTTCACGGAAACTCCAGCTGCATGATAAAGTTGCATTTTTTCGTTGCATTTCGTGTTACCGTTATTTGAAGAATGAAATAAGTGAGAACGAATGTTATTTTTGCTTTTATGTTTAGATCTTTCCTAATATCGTCCTTTTTTTCGCCAATTTTTTAAATAACTCTCATCAGTATTTGACGTCGTTTGTTATTGCCGTAATATCGGAGAGCTATATAGGCATAATTACTGTATTAACTTAGCCACCAGCAAATTTGGCCGCGGAGGTAACGTCAGAAACTCGTTGCATATGTGTGGCTTGTTCTTATTTTTAGACACATTTGACAACCTTACATAGTTTATATCTAGTGCCGCTGGTCAGTCAGAGGTAAAAATGAACAGTGCCACGACCTTCTACTTTTATTCAGGGGCGTCATTTCCGGTTTTTTGTGAGGAGGGGGGGGGCAAGATTTTTTTTTCCGGCGACAGTACCCTTGTTCCATCTTTTTAATTAATTAAGCATGTATAAATTAGAAACTTTTATGATAAAATTTCAGTTTTATGTGCTTAAGTTAGCATTATTTAATAACAAAATACAAAAAAAATATATTTTATACACTTAAAATTCTAAATCCAAAGGGGAGGGGGCATTTAACCCCCCCCTCTTGCCCCTTCTAAATTACGCCCCTGCTAATATTCATCCTTTTATCACGTGATGCTATCGAATTATTGTTTCTTTGTCTATAATTTGTTGTGTTAAATCAAACATTTTAAAGTCCCACCAGTTTTACAACTATGCAATGAGACCTCAAGATGTAGACATTCTTATTTTAATCCGCCGCCTATATTATTGTAAGTGCCGTAATCATTGTCTGCGTTAGTAAATTAACTCTGGTAAGTAATGTGTATAATTAGCTGATATAGGCGGTTAGAGATAAAGTGAGCGCTCAAGAAAGCCCTGCCAAAGTTCTATTTTCAGCCAATTCGTATCTTTCCACGCGTAACGGCAAACGACGGGACATATCTTACCTCTCTGGACACTTCACTGGAATGATAATTGCTCGTGTAAGGTAAAGCGTATGACCCTATATAGTTTGATAAGAAAGTTTATTAATTATATAAAATACAAATATGTCGATTTCGGTTGATTTTGTTTAGTATTGTTAATTAAACAAGAAATTACACGGAACTATATTGGGTAATTTCGCTGGCAACCATATAAGCAATAAGGCAATTGTACGTAATGTGGATTTATATGCAATAATTGCTAATAATATTTTTCGAATGTGAAATTTTTACTGCTCATTTTATCTCGAACGACCTGTACTTATAGCGTGAAACATATTTTGCACGCGGTGTTCAGCAGTTTTGTCATCTATTGTTATATACTTCACCATCTCCGGATAAAAGTCATCGAAACGGAATGTAGTTGTTGAAGGTGTTATGGTCTAGTGGTGAACGGACCTTGGATTTATGCTGTTCAGAACTTTCGCGGTGGTTTTTCCCGCCATCTCTCGCTTTCAAGTGCCTGTCGGTCAGCTTGAATGAACATTAGTAAGACTTCGTTTGAGGTTTCAGTATTTATTTAAAAAAATATTTAAAATTTTGAGTTTTCCAGTAATATTCTGTAATAAATGTGTATGAACTTGAAATATATTGTGTTTGTTTGTGCGTTTACTTTTGCTTTAATTTTTTTTCTTTGTCAGCACGTGTGGGTGTGTGTATGGCCTAGATGTATTTGTGTCTGCTACAAGATAAATGAATAAATGCAAATTTGCTATTATTGTCGATGGTGGACTAGTTTAAAGTTTCTGTGACATATAATGCAATATCAGGTAACATTTCTTCAATTGTTTCTTTTGTTTTAACCCAGTATTACTTATGTAAAAATAATAAGGCTTCTGTAGGCTATTTCGTTTTAAAAAGAGGTGCGAGCATTGTTCCCGTACATCCGACTTGTAAAAATAACGCGAAAAATAAAACAGTCCCTGTCTTGTATGCTAACCACTACGGTGGCCATTCTCACAAGTTCGATAGAGGTGAACAAGGTGTTTACGTGCAAGAAAGATGTTTTCCCGTGTACTATGCACGAGTAACTTTGATCGTTACGACGGCCGACTTGAATAAACCTGCTCGGAGCGCGCGCCGGGCGAAAGGGAAAGTGATGTGGTTTGGTTTCCTTCGCAGTGAGGTAACAACAATCTCAACTGAGCGCCCAGTCACCGTACCTCCTTCGCCACGCTGACTTGCTCCCTGCCTTGGCGTGGAAACTACTACTATGTCATTCGCATCTAGAAAGTTGAGTCAACAATTTAAGAGGAGTGTGTACCAGTTTAAAAGTTCCGCCTTTGTCACGTAAGAACAGTGGAACGATAAGAGCCAGAGTACTACTCTCGACGCGAAGCATCTCGCCTCTATTCACAGCGCGCCTAACTGACGTGCAAGCTTTTCCTTGTATTATTACTTCAAGCGGTGACCCTAAATACTTTTGTATAGTATGAAGTAAAGACAAACGCATGCATCTTGTTTTGTACTTAACGAATTCAGGTGGTATTTTCGAAATTACAACCGCCTAAAAAAAGCCGTTTTTAGCAATTTGAGTGGCCCGAAGATCGTGTTTCTAATAAGCGTGCTGAATTTTTAAAATTATAAAATCATAGTTCCCAGTGTGTGTTCTGTCCGTAGATAAACATAAAATGGGTATGTTAAGCGTTTTTTTGGTAAAATACCCGCTTATTGATGCGTGCATGCTCGTCGAGATTATAATGCGTAGTTTGTGATGGGATTGTCGGTGACAAGACACGAGTTGTTTGGGGGTAAGCTGGTAACTTTACATCGTTCAAAACTTGCACTATAGTTAGTCCAGTGATCTTGTAATGGCTGTTAAACTGCGCGCTACTCGAGGAAAAAATGCCAGGCCATGTTATTTGCTGCACGAGTGACAGTGACAGTATTCGGTGGCAGATATTCTAGTTCGCTGACGAAAGTCGCGAGGTGTCATCTGTGACCTTGCCTGGCGGACAGGCTTGTTCCACGATACAAGTATACAAACTAGTAACTTGGCATACATAAACGTCTGTTTGGAACTTTTGCCATGTTTCTCCAGCGCTGTTGAGGGGTGACATGAGTATGGAGCAGCGCCGGAATGAAGGGGTGGGAGAAACGGGAAATCCCCGAGAAAACCCGCCGACCAGCGGCATCGTCTGGCACGATTTTCATGTGCGAAAATTCGGGGAACCGACCTCACCGGGAATCGGACCCGGATCGCCTAGGTGGGAGGCCAGGGCCGGGGGTCGAACCCTGCGAGTATTTTACTACTGCTCCACCACGCAATGATGACGCGTAGCGAAATTCGTCTTTACATCACTTGTATAGTAATCTTTGTACTCTGTTGAAACATTTGCACCAAAATACGACAGTTCCCACTAGGAAACTTATTAAAAATTAATTGAACAAAACAGTTCAAAATGCAGATATAATACAGCGAACATTTTACATATAGGCCATGAGACAACAGTATATTGTAAAGTACAGTATACAATATACTTTGATATGTCAGGGCTTAAGGAGCTTCCGTACATAAATGAGACGTGAGCAAGCGGCTGACGGACGTACACTTGGAGCGGCGATGGCTGGTCGTGTTCTCGTCTGAGAAGACACATGTATGGAAACAAAGGGGTGAGCTTTTTAGTATGTTTTTTCACAAAAAATATTTATGAAAGGGTTTTAATACAGATACGTACTCATGAAGGATGCATCTAAGTTACTATAAATAAATAATTTATTTGATAGAAGAATACATATTAAGCCAAATGGAGATATATTACAATATTTCGCTGAAATATAATTTTTTTATTAGCTTATTAATATCCCAGTTTCAAAACTTTGTCTCTATTAACAAAGATTTATAATACTTTTGACTTTGCTTCAAAAAATTATCGTCATAGTTATTTTATTGTTTGATAAATTAGAATAAACAAATCGGCCTGAAATTGTGATAATTTATTAACTAGGGACGCCCTTTAAGGATTCTGTTTACATCTTCAATAAAAATGTCATAGCTCCTGAAGAATTTTACTTGTTTAATTGTAATGCAAATGAAAATGTTCTATTTCCCTTGAGGTACTTAGGAAGTGACGACATATTGCCGTTTCGTGGATCAATAGGCCGGAATATTTGAGAATAATACTTGTAAACGATCTACTCATTGGTGCACTGTACAAAATAGCAATATTTGGGCAAAGTACTTCACTGGTAGCCGAAAGGAACGTTCGTTGTAGAGTACGAAAATTGCGTCGGTTTCAGCATCTACCAAGACAGTGGCTAGTGAAAATGTTAAAATTCTGACTTTTACGTTGTTATACATAGGCGACTCATAGCTTGTAAGTCCAATAAACATGTGCCGAAACCGAACTTGAAATGTTAGTTCTGTTGTCAGTGATATAAATTTTCTTACTTGATCGTGTTTGAGTGGTAGTATTTTCAACTCCGCGATGAATATAATAGTATAGTATCGCCACGTGAAAATATACTGTGGTTACTGCGTGGGAAATACCGCAGTGTAAGCCCCACTAGTCTTTCTGCTTGCTGGTCGAGAGGTATTTGGATCGATCCCAGCAGCGGACTGTTCCATTGTTTGTGGGTGCAGAACTTCTTCTGCCTTCACTCTTCTTTCAGCTCGCTCAAAGATACATATGTGTTAAATTGATGTTTAATGACAAGTCTGTCCAGCTTAAAATCGATCAAAAAAGACCATGGTAATTTATTGTTCACCCGGTGACATATCCCACGTGGTTGTTCTGCGGTTTGACGTGGTAGTGATATTATAAATGTAAATTTGCTTGTGATTTATGTTTATTTTTCTCTGGTATTTTTGTACGTACCATTAATTTTAAGAGTAGCATTTTTTTGTATGTTTAAATCATTTCCAATGTTCTTAACTTCTTATGTAAACAGGGATAGTGTTAAAAAGTTAATGTTATAACCGTTAAAGTGCCTTCTTGTCGTAAAGTTCTGGCTTCGAGTCCACGACAAGCAAGTTTAGTGTCTTGAACATTCTTTATTCACCATTTATACTTCAGTTATAAAAGGAACATATTTAACAAGCCAGTATAGATGTACGTGCCAGTTAAGACGTACTGCAAACAAGCCCTGCAAGCAATTGCAGTACACGCAGTATTAATGTCAGAATCAGCTTCTAAATAGCTTGAAGCTCTCCACTCTAGTGCCGTTGCAGGTTAGCAGGGATGCGATTCACTTTCGTGTTCGCGTTCACCATTGTCTAGTTATCGTACGTTGAAGAGCCACACTCTAAAAAATGTTGTTCTTTTGCAAGGAATATCCTTGGAATCCCTGTTGTCAAATATATTTATCATAAAACTGCGAATATTGATCTTGTAGAAAATACAGAGTACGTGTTTGTAAAATTATAAGGTATAACCTTGTATTTGTACTTGGAACAATTAAGGACGCAGCGGAATTTATATATTATTTATAGTCTCTTTGATTGTATATATTTTCAGTCCACATTTCAGTGGTTTAATTTTTTTTTTCATTTTGTATGACGTAATTAATCTGAATATTCACTTCTTTTTAAAATAATGCATATCTAGAGAATTTAATTTGTGTACATTTAATTTCCGACAAATCTGATTTTGGTAACCAACGATGTTTTCTTAGTTTTTTTTTACAAATAATATCCGTGTAACTTCACAAATATTACAAAACAGGCGATGAAAATTGCTAACACGTGTGCAACCATAAGACAGGAATGTGAAAGATAATCGATTCGCAAGTTACGGAAGGATTAAACGACAACCCAGTTACACAAAACAGAACATCTTGAGCGGGAAATGGTGCATGTCTACGTCACCCGGCTTGCCAATGCAAACGTTTTAAAATTCATCATAGCTAATGATATTTGTGTAATGGATTTATCAAATCATCCATAAAAATAAAATAAATAGTCAGGTACACTGACTTGGCAATTTTCTTCGCCAAATGTTTTACTTTCCGGCGAAATGCACATGCGATTTTTGTTTATTTTAAACTAAACATGTAAATTTTATAATTTACTGTTTAATGGCCGACAAAATTATGAACATCATACAGTTGATAAATGTTGCTGTTAAAAGAAGTCTTTTAACCCTGGTAAACCCTCCGACAATCGTGTGTGCTGTATTTTCCTTGTATGTGATTTTTGTGTTTTAACATTATTTATAGACGAAATGTGTAGCTTAACATTTATATTTATGTTCGTATATTTTAGTTTTTCAATTTTATGTCAGTGAATAGTAAAATAAAATTACAGATCCGTATTAGTTTTGTGTAACTTAAATTTCTTCAGGGAAGATAGGGAATTGTAAAGATCGTCACATACACGTGTCTACAATTCTATGTAATTATATAACTATGCCATATCTTTGAATTATGTACACTCGAAACACGAGCGCAATCGGGAACATTCTTCGTGCGGACACTAAGACTGAATCTTGCTACGTCACCACTTGTCTTGTTGCCTATATTACACACAAGACGCTCAACTGGCATCAATCTTCCCATTAAGTAACAGTTACTGTTGCTCTATACGCTGTAGCAAACCAGGTTTCCTTGAATGCATGTTGCTTGCGTGTGTAGTCCACTCCTTTTTTTCCTTGTGACGTGAAAATTCTCGGACTCTGCAAGGACAATTTCCTACGTCGGTACTTACAGAAGAGCGGCAGTGAGATTCTGATCGCAGTGTTCTAAATGTCATCGACTTAATACTCGTCTCTGTTGCCTCGTTTTGTTTGCTGTTTCGTATCATTGTTTTCATTATGTTATCCTTAGATCATGCCATCCGTTGTTCCGAATGTTTGATAATGCTGTGAAACTTATTTGTGGTACATTCCATTTATGTTAGATTCTGATGCCCATGCATATTACCGTGTTTTTTTTTTTTGCGTTAAAAACGAAGTTTATTTTTTCCCGACTTTTAAAAAATTTATGTTTTTAGTTAGGTATATTTTCTGAGGTTTAGATTAACATGGGAATTACAGCTGTTTGAAAATTGTTAAAGAACTAATTCACAACTGTCTTTATTAATTCTAGTAGATATCATGTTCTGGCTGTGGCCATATTTATCTTTGTTTCACCGATTTTAGTTGGAAATCTATTTTGTTTTAAAACAAAGCTGTTTTAGCTTTTGGGACATTCGTAGGCGTGACGACCAAATTAAAATATAGGGCATGACTTTAAAAATAAGTATGTAAACTTTGAAGAGCCTACTATTTATTTTATTTCACTGACATTTTAGTGGCGATAGTGACCACGGCACTTTTCTTTAAATGTTCATCTGACCCGAGTTTGTCAACCACAAAACGAATCTTAAGCGTCACGTATTTAGTTTGCAATGAACATTGCTGAATGTGAGTTATTCGACAGCATTTCCAGTGAACGATACAAAGCGACTTGTTACATGTACGAACACGGATAGTATTGTACTGCACTGGAAGCTTGGCCTCTGACGTACTGTATGTAGCAAGAGGCGGATGTTTGCTGGCGCGCGCAGATAACGTGGGGAGGGGGCGTCGGACGACTATTCCTTGTCGCGGTTTTTTTCCTGCCCGCCTCCTGGGTGGAGTGTTTGTGTGTTCGGGTGAGCGGGTCGGGGCGGGACTGCAGACCGCGGAGATAGATAGCCTTGTGTGTATGTATGTGTGCAGAACCTCAGTCAGGTGCCTGGAGGTGGAGGCCCGGGCTGGGTGGTCTTCACTGCGGTACTTTCTTGCCTCTACGCTTTACTGCTTTATACGCTACATGTCTTTACATATTCTGCTTTATACGTCACCAGGGGGCTTATTCTGAGTTTCTGTTTCCTACGAAAAAAGTTGTTACTGAGCGATAGTCGGTTCCAAACGACTGTTTGGTATTCTAAGTTTAAAACGGGGGTCGTTTGACGTCACGAGTCCGGTAGGAACGTACCAACTGCTCGCAAGAAGTTGGAAAGGCTGAATTTCGTCGGTAACTCGCAATGGCGGGTATAAGGCGACGTTGTAGTTATATCTGCTATACTTATACATGGAAAGGAAATGTTGTTTCTATCTCAACGACTCGGCTTATTTAAATGGAAATAATAATTTACCATAATATCCACAACTTTTTTCTTCTTTGTGTGTACTTGTGGGACAAGTCTCTTCTACGAGATATCTAGCAACGTGAGAAAATGTTAAACAAAACAATCCATTAGCAAATACACGTAATGAAATAACTAGAAAACAAAAGACGCTTATATATTTGATAATCGTTAAATCTATAATTTTAATTGTTTGAAAGCACTCTTACGGCATGTAATTTTGGCTCAGTTGGTTGCGGCGTGAGTTGTTCGCCCGCTAAATTGGTTTTTGGATTCGTGGTTCAAATCCAGGTCACTCCATTATTTTTTATTACTTTTTAAAATTATAGTTTACATGTGTAGATAATTAACTTCTTTGTTAAAAACTTAACCATGTTGTTATAGCATTGCTTTTACACGCGCGCGCGCACACACAACAGCATTGGCCTACATACCCATCCATGTTTTTTTTTTTATTTTGCTCGCGTGGTTTTAAATTTTGGAAAATTCTAAACGATAAGACAACATTGTGTTAATGATCGTTAATGACCGTTTAGCAGTGAAATTATATGCGTGTTCGATATTAAATGCCGACATTGCGTTAGTAAAAAAAAAGTTTACGAAATATTTTATTTATTCATGCAAATTTGATAAGCCCACATTTTTACGCAAATGAAAAGGTTCCAGCAATGTCGTTGATAACTTCTTAGTTTATTCTTATAATTAATTTGCGGTGTACACATGCTCTTTTCGCCTTGTAATGGTGTATCGTGGATTCATTTCTTGTTTGGAAACTAATTTGAAATTCCGAGTTATTCAACTCGCTAGTTTGATAATTCCACGAAATTGTTCTTTGTTTTTTTATACTGCTGGTGTTTCATAAACTGATTACGAGCGAGTGAATGTAAAATGCGGTTCGTAGTTCACATAGCCGAACAGTGTCAACATAACTGTCCAGATAAGTGCGCCAACCAGTTCGTGGAATCGACTGTATCTGTCTTATCTCAAATACACTTGGAGAGAGGGTTAAATTTACGGTGTTTGTGGTTCGCTATACCACGTTCAACGATCAGGTAGGTCTCATACTCTGAAAATTTTACAGTTATAAAATGGCAGCAGACTTTTTACCCCAAATTTCAAAATACTTCTTTGAAGCGAAAAAGTATGGAATTTCCTTCATAAGAAGAAATGCATGAACTCGGACGCCCATCACAAGCTGTATTTCAAAGTTTTGTACATCGTACGACTTTTGAATGCATGTTAAGCACACAGAATGCATACACCTAGTCCCAAATGCCACCAGTAAAGTTAACGCTCGTTCATGTATGATAGCAGCGTGACTGCAATATAGCGTAATGGAGATAGTACTTAGAAGTACCATATTTTCAAACGCCACCGTAAACATTGAAAACATGTTTTTATTTGCTAACACGCGTATGACTAAATTGGACAGTTGTTTTCGCCAAGTATAATATGTTTTGAAATTTTTACCGATTTAAAAATTTTTTTTAATTTAATGGTTCCGGTTGCTTATAAGCTAACTCGGAAAATTTGCTCGTTGATAATGCATGCACGATTGCAGAATTTTTAATTAATAACGAAGATTTGACTGGCACTTGGCACTGAGTTGATAGGAGTGAAAATCAGCACATTTCCTTTACTTTTTACGACGTTTTAGTGTTAGGTTTGAGTTAGACACTTAGTCAAATTCTGGAGTGATAACTTACTACATTACTACAAATTAATTTTATTGTTTCAGATCCAATCAAGAATAATACATTTTGGTTAAAATGTAAACCGAATAAAGTTCATACGCGTCCAAAAAGTGAACCTACGGAGCTAATAGTTTGAATGCGTTTAAGCAAACCTGGCTCCTACAGTCTGGTGATGGAGCATTCTGACTGCGCAAGTCGGAACAGTATTATAACAGATTAATTTTTATATTAAAAATACTTTTTTCCTCCCAATAGTTCTTACGTTTCTAGTGAGATGCCTTGATAGTCGTAGCCTGATATGGTGTCATCTATTGTCACAGGGACATCAACACGGTGGTAGACGTTTTTACGGAGCAAAAATAAACGGTTTTTTATTTGCGTTTTTCTCGAGTTACACGGTCGCAAATAAAAAAAAGTGTGGTACCGTTGTTCATTAAATTAAACGTACTTTTAAATAAAAATATAATTTAAAAATAAGTAATTTCCCCATTGTCAACCCCTATGTGTGAATTGTTCTCTGGTGCTCATGAGAATGCCATCCGTATACTTCACCACTTACGAGTGGTAAAAAGTAGAGTCAAGCAGGTGAACCTTGGAGCGGGGGGGGGGGAGTGTGTATGTGTGTGTGTGTACATTGCTCTCTGTAGAGTTACATTAGTCCAGTCTTCGTCACGTACTGTGGACGGAAGCTGTAAAACGGCTTCCTCTCACCTTTTTAGTGTCCACGTGCCATAAGGGTAATTTACCGTCTGCTGTGGTAAACTTGTTGCTTGAGAGTAAACTAAGCAGGCCCAGAAAAACTTCGTTTATCTCAGGCACTCTTACAATCTGACATGAACGCTTTTCTGCAATGGCTCTTTTTTTTCTTTTATGGCAAGTAACAAGAAAATCTTAGTTTTCTCGAAATATTTTGTTCTTTCAGGCGTTTTAACTATCCCTCTTTATTTGTATCCTTAAGAGGACACGGAGGTGCACTAACCTCACCCCCCTCTTTTGTTTTCACCGAACTGTAGTTGGATATTTAATGTGTATTAAACGCAAATGCAGGCATTCGGACACAATTTATATTTTTGAAAACTTTTATAAAAATGTCGATCTATTTTTATAAATACGTTTTAAGGCTACGTTTGGGAACATTAATAAGAAAACATTTACATAAAGTTGATCTTAAATTTTTTCCTTATGTGGCCTTTCGAAATGTGTTAGTATGTTGGCGGTGTTGGCAGTGTTTATTGACACGTGGACCGAAGCAAGGGCTAAGTGTAGGTCATGTTAGAATAATGTGGGCAGAAATAGATATGAGCAGGAATGCTGGAGGGAGAGGTGAACGTCCTCTGTCGTGACTGTTGGTCAGTGCCGGGTTCCAGCCAGCATTAGCATTATAGATCGGCGAGAGTGTTCCGGTCGACCGCCGCCTTAGTAGTTGTGCACGTGCTTGCTAGTCACTACGTCACTTTCTTCTGTACACTTCCTTCCTCGTCTTGCCGCGAGCTTCTCCACGGTCGGTGTCCTGAACCACAGGTACAGACGCTGTGAAAAATAGGCAGAACACTTAGTACTTAGATTTAATGTTTTGGGAGTAATGAGCCTTTGAATATCGAGTTTTGAAACTGTATGTTATTAAAATACCGGAAACAAAATTTTGTAAACATTGATTTATGTTATTGTGGTCTTCAAACCCACATCAAGTACTGCTTGATACCTTCAACCGTTACTAAAATAGCAGGGGTGGCCACCCAGTGTACCCGTACGTAGTCACAGTTTTTGTTCACAGTCTGCAATGGCTATGATTTTTCACGAGCAGTGCGTACGCAAAGAATTCGTCTTCTATAAAATGTAATAATGTTGCATTACGGAAGAACACTTGAGATGCTATTCATAAACGTGATATTGTCAGACTACACAATTTGTCATTGAGTAGAATGTTATAATGTAAAATTTTCGGCATGTTGAACACAATTTGCAGATAGAAAGTCTTAAAAGTAATCTTACATATCTGAATACAGATTATGACGCACCTTTGCGGGAAAGCTGTCGCATGTAAAACACATAGTTATGTTATGGTCAGCCACGTACTCAAGTCTGTGTTTTCCGTAGGTCTTCTCTGGAAACTGAATATTAGGCTAAGTTTATAAATGACAACTTTAGAGCGCTGTCTCTCTTCCTGCCGTACATACTAACAGTGTGCTGGAGTTCCAGAGAGTGTTAGTGTGCCCGAAGGCGGGGACAGATACCAGTTCCCGATACTTCTCATCTGTTATCAAAGGAAGCTTTCTCAGTTCGTCTGTGTTATCGCATATGTGTTATCTGTATATACATTCATTTCTGTCGCTGTCGTCGTCTGTTATTCTTGTTCTGTCGTCACATTTTGTCATGTTCACTCTTTATTTTTTTGTTTCTTAGATATACCAACAGTATTTCCTTTTTGAGACTGTAGGTGTGTTTTATACTTGTTGACAACTCGGCTAACACTGTATCCCACTTTTTTTTCTATTGTCAAGTTAATGACTCAGCGACATTTGTTCGCAGTTGTTTACATATGGTTCGAACTGTCGTAAACTCTCAATGAATTCAAAATCTCTTGGACATTTTAAATATTTCGCTGTATATTTTTGCACAGAAAATTTGTGTTGAATGGCAAGGAACCGAGCGGGTTGGAGGGCTATTGGGATCCTATTCCCCTCAGACGCATTCGCGACGGTTACAAAATTACTTTCCTGTAAAGTACCGAGGGTCTGATACATAACTGCAACTAAACCAAGCAAATGAAATCAATTTTTATGTGTGTATATGTGTAGGGAGGGATATGTATATAGTGCATTGTAACAAAAGTTCTCCCTCTCCCCGTTTCAAAAAAATAATACTGGCTATTCCTGTGCCTGGGCTGGGTGTGGAGAGCCAACGACAAATCCCGGGGCCCGGCACACACAGGATTTTGTGGACCCTTTCACTGCTGTCCACTCACCAACTGTATGTGTAGTTTATCCTGTAACACATTCCTTCCGCCTTCCTTGATGTCTGCGGTGCTGGCCAGAATAATAGGAGACGTAACGTGAATATTAATACCTACTTTATGCTGTTATAATTTTTATCTGTCGGCTTAGCTGGGAATAAAATATATCCAGTCTTCGCGTGTGCGCAAGCCAATCTTCATGTGAAGTAGGCTTACTCTACTCTGTTGACGCTGTAGTAGCGTATGGAAACTAGGATTAGCTGGACTGTCGCGTCCATGTACGCTGGACCCTGGTTTGAAGAATAGGGCTGTGGTATGCTTGTGATGCGGCCCCTCTTTATTTGCAAGGAAGACGTCAAACATAGTTAATAAGTCAGAAATTACGTCCTCTGCTTTCTGTATTAGTGTAAATTGTGTAACACAATAATGCTTTCTGTAAGAACATTTAAACGGAACGATGGTGTTGAGTCGATACAACCCTCGTACTGGTTTTATGCCTAGCTGATCTATAAAGCATGCGTGCAATGTATAAACATTGACAATTACGTATTTTTGAAGTTTTATAGTGTGGTAAATATTAAGAATAGCTACTCATCGTATATCATACAAACTATTGATTTTTATGGCATAGTTTTTCAATGAAAAGTGTTTATATTAGTTAGAAGTAATCGTACGCAAAGGAAATTGTAGTTAACTAACTTCGAAAATTTCAATTTTTCGTTAGGTTAGTTTTGGTTACGTTAGGTTATTTTACCCGTAATAATTTTTCCATGTTTTGTTAGTTTACCTTAGGTAAAGTCAGGTAACCTAACGAAAAATGTAAAACTTAAAGTTAAGTAACCTTATCTAACGTAACATAAGATTACGCAACGAAAAATGAAAAATTTCGAAGTTAGTTAACTACAGCTTTCTTTACGTACTACACTGTAAAAAAATTTCCGTGATGTTACGGAAAAGTACAGGCAAAAAATTATTCAGAAATCTTCGTAAAATAATGGACACAGTTTTGCTTGTGAACGAAATCCTCCGTAAAATTACGGACAATCTGTCACAAAAATTGAATTTCTTTAATTATCTGGCGCTACATTTTCCAGAAATACGAAATAACTCTTATTTGATGCGTTTTCTCGAGATCGTTACGTATCATTTTGTAATCAGAAAAATTTCTCGAATTTGCCGGGATTCGAACCCACGATTTTATGATTTCCATGCAGACACTAATCGTTGTACCACAGTGTCAGTGTCGTCAGTAAGTGAGTTCCATGCAGTGGTAAGAGACTAACTTTATAAGAGAAAATTTTGTTTTTGACATCTGATTTTACAGAACTTCATTAGTATCATTATGATAAAAAAAATGTACTGTATGTAAATAAATAACTTCAAAAGCGCGAAACGCAGAGAAGAGGCGCGATTTTTTTTTTCAGCTGTGATAAGTTCCATGTTGTGACGTGTGGCCGCCCACTGCATGATAGATGAAGCGAGGAGTATAAGAGATGTGTGTGGCCTCCTCGGAACATTTCAGTCACAGGGCTGTTCGGCTCTTTACCCATGCGCGATACGATTCCAAGGCTGTAGTGTTCGTCGCTCCGCATTTCTTCTCTTCGCGGCAAAGTATGGAAAACCAGGAAACAGCGTTTTGCTTCTATGACCTTAGCTTGTCTTGTCGTTGTGCTTGTACATTAACTCTAGGAGTCATAGTGTCATTAATGCCAGTTTTTTAAACGCAATAAAATATGCTTTGAAATTGTAGAAACACATTTCCATGAGTTTATGGAAAGTTAGATCAAACATCCGTAAACTAGCAGTTTGAAGAACCTTCTGTAAACAAAACATTTCGGAATCAACTTCAGTGTAAACCTAATTACAGTAATTTCTTTTCTCTAAGTATTTCCGTGAATTTACGGAAATTTTTAACAGTGTACTTCAAACGACTATAGAAACATTTTTCATTAATAAACTTTGCCTTTAAAATAAGTCATTTGCTAGGTTTGAGTAGCTATTCATAATATTTCCCCTATGTTTGTGTGTGTTTGTATATAAGTTATATATGTGTATATATATTATATATATATTACATATATATAGCATATTTGTATATATTTATATATTATACATATTTTTTCCTACTATCGTAACCGAATATACCCGGGGCAGATATCTGATCCAGTTCGTAATCTAGTTATGCGTTGTTTGGTATGGCAGAGTAGAACGCTGATTTCGTATCTCGCAAGTTTCGGTACAAGCTAATATGTAAATGCTAAACTTTCAAAGATATTTTATGATAACAAATCGGGTCATACTATTCTTTAGTTAACTTCAAGTGTCCGTTTGAACATGGTACGAGTACATTAAGGGCGCGGCTACCACAATTTTCATCACCATTTTTTTTATTTGTACCAGATATTTTTTTCTTATTTTAGACACAAAACGTGACTAAATTTGGCTCTTATGAAATTTTTTTATCTCTCATAGTTTTCGCGTTATGGCTTGTTAAAGTCATATTTTGCGTGTTTCCGTTTTAACGACTACACTAAAACCAACTGATATACCAAACTAAAAAAAATCACCGTGGATAAAGACATTGCAGGCTACAATGACATGCTCATAAAATTAAAGAATAAAAATAATTTGAATTTAAAAAAATGCTGAAACTGAAAATAAAAATTTAAAAAATTCAATATTTTTTTAAAATACAAATAATTTTTATTCTTTAATTTTATGAGCATGTCATTGTAGCCTACACTGTCTTTATCCACTGTGAATTTTTTGAGTTTGGTATATCAGTTGGTTTTAGTGTGGTCGTTAAAACGGAAACACGCAAAATATGATTTTAACAAGCCAGTACGTGAAAACTATGAGAGATAAAAAAAATTTCATGAGAGCCAAATTTAGTCACATTTCTTGTCTAAAATAAGAAAACAAATATCTGGTACAAATAAAAAGTAAAATAGTGATGATGAAAATTGCGGTAGACCGCGCCCACTCGGAAATAATTCTGCTGAAGGATGCACGAGGTCAATAAACTCCCATTTTCATATGTTTGTTCGAAGAATATATTGGCAGGTATGTTCATTTTTATATTTAAGAAAATCATTTATAATCCCATTGCGAAATGCTTGTTCGCAATTTGGGTGACAGCCTCTTCTGCTGTTAGGCGTTCAACTGTATTGATTGCTTTTGTTATATGCAATATGCCAGAAAGCAATTTTCTTGGCCTGGACTGTAGTGTTTTATAGTAATTAACTTAGGTGTTCTGGTTTTTGTATTTATTATATTCCCATTCTGCCCGCGGTTGCTAATACCTACGAAATTGGTTAATATGTCTATTTACATTTTTTTTTAATAATGAAATATTGATGTCCTTGAGCTGGATACATCCACGGGGCTACAAGAAAGTGGGTAGCCGAGGTAGCTGAACGGTTGATTAAAACCATTTGCAATTTGGCATATCGCCAGATTGCTACGGGCAGCGGGAAACGATTTGTTGGCTGGGATTATGTCCATATTGCAAACATCTTTCTGTTAAATGGAAGATTTACAAGGAAATCTCGGTAGTCCGACTAATGCACTTCTGCCTCGTAGGTTCGGTATAACATTGATGTTACCAATTTTGTGTTAAAACTGACGACGGCGTAGGTGTTTAACGCTTAATAACATTAAGTTGATTTAAAAAAATAATAATGATATACATTATCCATGAACTTAGTTTGCTGGGTTACCAGCGTTAGTAATTAAAAGTCATATAATACAAAAATTAAAATCGTAAAATAATTAAAGAAATATGTTACAGCAAAAGCTTATTTTGTTAATGAGTGAACGATTGACACACAAACAACTATTTGAAGTATTTTATAATCCATATAAATTTGCATAATGTATGTAATGGGTTGTATGATGTTGGGATAAAAGAACGGCTATTTGAATAACATAAATTATTTCAATGTAGAGATAAACAGAGTTCTGGATTTTTTGAAAACGACTGGTACGTTGCTAATTTATCTTTCTGTGTACTCCTGTTTTTACTCTTACAGACATCAATTTCCCTCATCGTCTTGGCGATGGCTTAGAGGTGATTTCAGGTTGCAATCATTGCTTGCCGTTTATTTACTAAAGCTGTTGCGAAGATGGTCTATTTGGTTTTGTATTATTTGTCAGCCTACGGAAATAACCATTCATGTTAGCGGCCATTGTTTAAGTTCATATGCACACCCATTTTCACGCGAGAACATTTGAAGTTGTGTTACTTGTGTGAACGCAGTTAACATTTTTATTTCACTCATCACCTATGTTAGACTATTGTGAATAGTTGTGATATTGCTGCGCTGTATAGTGTACTCTCGGCTGGGTTACTGGCACATACGCTCAGCAGTTATGACTAACATCTTAATGGGATATTTAACCGTTTAATATGTATAGTCGCATATGTAGGTACATAGACTCTAAAAATACTTTCATTGCCACTCTAAAAATACTTTCATTGCCACAACAAAATTGTGTTTAAATGTGAACCACTGCAAAGTAACTTTACCGCTAAATAATACGGTAAAGAAATCCTGTCTTACGGCATAGCAAATGTGGGGGAAAAAATCTTGTTGTTACATTTTCCTTAAAATGCTTTGTGAAAATAATACATATACATATATATGTATATATATATATATATATATATATATATATATATATATATATATATATATATATATATATATATATATATATATTTTTTTTTGGCAAAGGTTATTCTTTTAAACAGAAAGTTTGTGTTGAAACTACAACTAACATCACCATAAAGACTTCAAAGAAAGTATGTTAATAATAACACAATTTTTTTTATCAATACTGTAACCTATATACAAAATTTTTGTTTGCCGAAATGTTACGTTGTAGTGGTTCGTATTTAAGTAATTAAACATCTTATTGTGACAAAGAAAATGTTTTTAGAGTGTAGGTACATATAGATATATTAGTATACTTACATGATTGACGTAACATTGTTAACATTGGACCTGTGCACAATCCGGACTGTGCTCGCGTTTTCCACATAATGGACGCAGTTCCTCAGTATCCAGCATCAGCACCAATTGGCGCAGAACTCTTTATATACAGTAATTACTCGCTAGATGGCAGCAGGTTTACGGTTAAGATTGACAAAAGCTGTCATCGTGAAACAGACGAGTCTGTAGCATGTAAAACTTAAAAAGGACAATTAATTTTTTTTTGTGATTTTAAGCAAGGATAAAATATTAAATAGGCGTAATATATTTTGCGTAGCCTAAATATTTCACTTTTTTTTTTTTTGTTGGGTAAGATGGTACGTTTACAGTACCTTCAAGTACCTCTACCTCGAAGTCTCTGGTTCTGTACAGGCTACTGGCGCGAATAAACTGCGCGTGGTGTTTTTCAAACCACAGTCAATTTCGTACAGACAATGTTATGTAGCATAACTCATTTGTAAAAAATATTGAAATGTTAAAAGTTAAGACCCTGGCTAGCCGTACTTGCACGTTTCAGTACAAAATACGCGGAAAAATAGTTTCCAGTGCATGTATTTATTTTGAATACATTCAGACAATTTGGCTGTGACAGTATTTCCAAAATGCCCTGCCATGAAACATTGTACAGAACTGTGTATGAACACCCATTGTGTAAATTCACCATCGGGAGAGTATATTGGAATGTGCGCCGCTTTGAACTTCAGACTGACTGTATACATAGAAACTTTGGTCTCTCTTGTGGTTTCAAACGGGATTTGGTGCTTCATCGAAGTACGATTAGAGAATACCGTTACTGGAAGTTAAATACCGTTAATATTGAAGTTAAATTGTGCTAAAACTTGTAGTTTTATGTAATATTGAATGTTACACTTCTTGCATGCAGGTTTACGTAGGACCTACATATGTAAAATTAATATTTAACGTGTATTTCAGTTGTAGTTGAATGTTCGCCATCATGCCTGGGGATTTTTATATACCTACGTCATACACTGTAGTGTAATTTGTAGGGATGCAAGACGTGATATAACTGGAAGATCAGAATTAAAGGAAGTGGGCAAACATAGAAATGTGATTTCAACCGATGTTGACCCTACTTCCGAGGAGCTAAAGACGTGTCCGTTCATAGAGCTGTGTATATTCGCTGTCTAGCTAGGTCCACCTTTTCTCAAATTTGGTCACGAATTTAAGAGGACATGGTACATAAATTACCGCTGAAAAATTTCCATTTCGTAGAAATTCGAATCTTTACGCAGGAAAACCAAAAAGTGAAATTTTAGAAAACGGTTTTCATTTACGTTTAAGCTAATTATTTCTTTGGCGCAATCTTAGCTCCAGACTCAACAAATTTACGAAATAACAGCAATATAAATAGCCCATCAGAAATTCGTCATATTACCATGTTAGCTCACTAAATTAATAGAAGTTATTTTGTATACTTCCTCTTTTTTCCTCCAATATTGTCTACGATTCCTAAAAATTTCAAAACAAGTTTTTATGTGTATATGATTTGGACCTTAAGGATAGGATGGCATGTAACTTCGTTGGATATGTTGGAGTGGTTTTTCGTGTTGATAGGAAGTAAATTCCTGACAACCAACTTTATTCGTACTGAATTGTTCAACAACCATATTGTTTTGCAGAAAAATTAGATAATTTCCTGTTTAATAAAAGGATGAAATAATTTTGCTTTGAGGCGATATGCCCTCTTCGGCGAATTTCTTCTAGCGTGGAAGGTTGTCAAGAAGCGGGACTGGAACCTGTAGTGCCTCAGAAAAGAACGTGTGGCGATGACGCCCCTCCGTCGTAGTGCTGATCGTGAGCGTAGTCGTGTTAATTACATAATAACCGGCGACAAACTCGGCCACAAACCAGTTGTACCTGCTGTGTCGTGTATTGCGGTCGATGTCGGTCAACTGTGCAAGATGTGTATCAGGTGCTGTAACTGTGCGACCACTGCGGTGTGCTTGGCGTATCAAGCTCCAGTCAGCTGCATCACGACTGTGTGCTTGGAGACTTTGGTCCGCTACTTGATAGTGCCCTAGTTGTGTCCAAGCTATGTATGTAGCGTGCAGGTTTTTGTCATGGCCTGTGTTCCATATTGTTCCGTCTTAGCCTGCTCGTTTATGTTCTGGGGGCCGCGGTGGGTCGCCTTCCACCAAGGCGATCCGGGTTCGATCGCCGGCGGGGTTGGTCCCCGGATTTCCGCATGTGAGAATCGTGCCAGGCGATGGCGTTGGCCAGCGGATTTTCTCGGGGATCTTTCGTTCTCCCGCCCTTTCTTACTGCCAGTGCTGCGCCATACTCACCTCATGTCACCCCTCACCAGCCTTTATGTTAAGCGCAGAACAAAATCTCTCACTCGTATATTCGTTTGTTTGCTTATCCTAGAAATACATTTCATGCATTAACAGCGTTGTGTATTTTCTGATACTTTACATTTTTTAAGCATGCCGGTAGTATTTAAATCAAATGTAATTTTAAAAACAATTTCTTCTTGAATTGTAGTGGTAAATTTAGTCATACGTAATTTTTTTTTGGTAAGTTAACAAAAGGTTAGATTTCGTTTAAAATGTTTTGTAGAAAAAAATGCAGTGAAGCCATTTTTGGATGCAATTTTTTGCTCGCGTTCAGTTAATATAATTACTTACTCTTGTTACATCAAGTATAATTTTGATGGTACTACGCTCAGCTAAGATCAAAATTAAGGCTAAGTGAAAGTTTGCTTTTCATTTTTGAAATGAATATTTTACATATTAGATGCGTTTCCTGGTTATTTGAGACTGTTATGTTACTAATGTGTTCAATACTAAAATGTGTTAAGTTTAATGCTGTTTGGAAGTCGTTAGGGGAAGACTTGAGTACTGCGTGATATTATTGGTCAATAACTTTTTTTTAGTGCCGTTACTACTTGATAGTAGTTGACGAATAATTAAGGACTTATTACAACAACATAAGGGATTTGTATCTTAAGTGATTTAGAACTTTAATGTTTTTTACTCTTATTTTTTATTTTGTTTAAATAAATATGTAAAATGTACTGTCCAATTAAAAACTTTTTTACTCTCATATACATTTGCTTAAATTTTCAAATTTTGTGAAAAATATTTTCTTAAGAGTAATGTTCCTTTGTTGAATTATTAAAAGTTGACTTGGACGAATAAATGTTAAAATGTGTGATTACTAAGATCGGGGGAGCTAGATAAGGGACTTGTGTTAAAATGAGTACGTACTGTGGAAATTGCGTTTTTATTTTGTCATATCCTGTTAATCACGGGAAGAAATTTGGAAGGAGTTGAAATATAGGTCATTCCCATGTAAACACTTGCATATTTTGAGCTGGATTCCATTTGTTCAGCCTTTTGAGGTTTGTAAATGTATAGGGAATTTGGAAATTGCCATGGTTCTTAGCGATTATCTTCGCAGTAGTAGACAGTAGGGCTGTAATGTTTATCATAATCACTCGCAGTTATAATTTAGCGTACAGGCGCAGTTTGTTTGCCTAGTCCATCGTTGTGTTATCTTCTCGGTACATCATCTGCGGAAAATCGCTAACTTGACAGTTTACCTACCTACCACTTTTATTCATTTACGGTTTCACAACCTTTAAAATTCGAGACCAAATTAAGTATTTGTGATCTGGTTTATCAATGTTGGGATCTATGCGGTCAAAGGTTCTAATAGTGTGTGCATGTAGAATATTGAACTGGAAATTAGTAGAGAGTTTTTGACTTGTGCGGGTTCGTTGGTTGGGACAACCTAACCATACGCGTATGGAGTTCTGAGTTAGACTCCCGAACTAGTTACGGACGTGCGCAGCTTGTTTGGCGTAACTTACATATGGTTACTTTTGTTAGTTAAACTACATAAAATAATCGATACTGTTTTAATTCAATATTTCAAGAAATTTTCACTTTCACGGTGAGTTCCGAAGGGTACGAGTGCCAATAATGCTATTACCTTAGTTGTGATAACAGTGAAGTTGTCTTGAACAAAACCGTAGCCGTCTCTAGCAGAAGGCCGCGGGCCTTATATCTGGCAACCCTGCACACAAGGGTAATTTAAAACTTCTTTTAGCTCTCCAAAGGCAATGGCTGTATTTGATTCGTTATTCTGCCCTACACACCGGCGAATCAGGGGAAGCCACCGCCGTTCGCGAGACCAAAGAAATGTTACAATGACCCTTCCTGAAGGGTTGCCAAATCTAAGGCCGGGGCCATCTACTAATGACGACTACGACAGAACAGAACGGGTAAGGAATTCCGCTAGTAAGAGGTCGCTTACCGATTGTTTTGGAGTGTGATTTCCCAAGACTTTGAGGATGTGCCGTACTCTTCCATGTCCATTGTGTTAACTTGTTCGCCTGCATGTTCAAAGAGGAGTTGAACATTATACCGAGTATTCCGCTTGACAGTGTCGCTGATAGTGGGAAAAAAAGAAAGGAAAGCAAAGTTTCCCATGCGCTGTTGCGGCATTAAATCACCGTCCCACATTTCGCTGATCGGCGCCACTTACCCGTTATAGGCTTTGCTCTCAGCCGCACACGGGATTGCTTGGGTGGCATATAAGGAGCTAGAAAGCGGGCTTGGAAACCAAGTATAGTTGGTGCTGTGTTAAGGCCGTAGTTTTTGGTTCATGTCCGTGCCTTCTTATATGAGCTATAGTACCCTGCTATTACCATGTTTCTTTCGGAGGACCGCATCTTTTTTTTTTATTATTATTTTTAGTTTTTTTACCTGGGCCATGTTGCGTTAAATAAATGAAACTATTCTCACTGTTTGAACATTACGAAGAGTATGTAACGCAAGTGCCTTAAAAATTGTAAGCTATGTACTTCTGGTTTTGTGTGCGTATACATACACAGACACAGGGATTGCATTAATGTGATTAAATTCAGTATTGAAATGTAACCACGAAGGACGAAATTAGATACTGATGTGTAAGTTGTTTGGTTAATAATGTACTGTACCATTGAAAAAAAAAATTGTTGTGCCACGACTAGCTTCTGAATTATGTTCATAGACCTTGCAGCGAAAATCATACACAAATAAAAACATTGAAAATTAAACACGTACGTAACACAATATTTGTGTGTACTTTTGCTCACAGTTTATATTTTCATCCATACTGTATGCCATGACTAAAATAATGTTATGTAGTCTACTGAAACAATAAAAGTGACAAGTAGAAATACTTTGCAGCCAATTTAAGTTCTTTGCTCCCTAAAAAAAAATCATTTTTATTAGAATCAGAAACCAGTAATAAATTGGTTTCGTGTAGAACAAAATTTTTTTAATGCGGGTTTCTATTGTTTGCAAGTGTCTCACAATGCATGTTGTGTTATTTTATATTTCTTTAAATATTTCTACTGAAAATTTTTTTGCGACCGTTTTCTTGTCAAGATGTCATATGCGTGCAGTGTGTGTATACATAAGTGTGTGTTGGCAAAATGTATGTGTACATATGTGTGTATATCTATGTAGAC
>PNEQ01054900.1:31657-65699 GCA_003012365.1 Medauroidea extradentata
GGGGGGGGGGGGGGCTAAATGTTGTACGTTGACATTTTACGTTCACAATGCGGCAACATATTTTAACAGTTGAATCGCAAGGTCTGTACAGTAGCATAATGTAAATAGAATTTGTGGTATAATCGTATATTTAACATTTTTCTTCTTAAATTCCAAAAAAAGCGAAAAATAATAAAGCACAATATGGCGACTGAAACCGAGTCTCAAGTCTCCACATGCGCTCCACAGACACCTTACTACCATTCATATAATGGGCGCAGGTTCAAATCCCAAGCATTCCAAACACGATGGCACGTTCATTCGACGTAGCATTCATAAAATAGTACCTGGCGTTGAGCGCATAAGGGAACTTTTTACGTGCTGTATTGCTACATTGTGCACGTAAGATTACCGTGCAACAGTTTGCCACAGTCATTTTCGTCTCCAATTTAGCCCAGGACTCGCGTGGTATGATCATTATGCGGCAGTTTCTGGACATCATGTAAGATGAAAGTTTTTTGGTGGCTCCGATCTCATGGAAGAAATTCGTGGATGAAAATCGAATTTGTACACTGAGAAAAAAATTTTGTTAGTGCAAACAAAATTTGTTTGAATCAACCAAATCATTTGTTTATAGAGGGGCAACGAAATATTTGTTTGCTCGTACCAAATTATTTTGTTCCCTCGATTTGTTTGAGGCAAATAGCTGAATTTTGTTAGCAATACCAAATATTTATAATATTTTAAGAACTAAAAAAATTATATTTTACTAACCTAAAAAATTTCTGAAATTTTCAGATATTAAAAAAAAAAAAAAATTAGTATGGTCGGGCCGGGATTTGATCCATTATCCATCCCTTCATTTCCCCTTTTCCGTTCATGACCTAACCAACTGAGCTGCGACTGCTTCTGTGATATTGAGGTTGTTATTTGTGTAAGAATAGTTGGACCTAATATTAAATTACGATTGTACTGCTTTATTTTCAAACATGTTTATTTTCCGTCTACGAAAAGGTAAACGACGTCAAGTAATATTACCAAATTATTGCCGTGCACCGCAGCACAAAGAACGAGACGTGCAGCTGCGGTATTTTTCAAGTTTATAGCATTTTCTTTTGTGATCGATGAAATTAACCACTTTGAAATGGTTATAACTAAAATTAAGATACTTGAAGAATTATGCTGATTAACAGTTTAGACGTCCTACTTGTCGCACAAGCTAATATTTTGAAAGTTGAGGTATACAGTGTTCGCCATCTTGTCGCTCACGCACGCCAGATTGCCATCTTCCGCAAGTCAACCAAATGGATTTAGTTTCGCCAACAAAATCATTTAGTCCATCGAAAAAATTGTTGGTTAAAAGCACATAATTCATAACTAACAATATTATTTTGTTGACAAGTTGTAACAAGTTGTTTGTTTACACAAACTATTTATTTGACGTCCTATAGTAACCAAATATACGTTAGGCACACACAAAGTGTGTTTAAATGAATAATTTTGTCGAGGGAAATGATTAAATTTGTTTGGAGGACTCCAAGCTTGGTCTTACCAACAATATATTGTTTGCCTGAAGCAAACATCACCCAAACAAATATATTTAGTATTATGAAACAATACTTTCTCTCAGTATAAAGCAGCATTTGTTAAAATTACTAAGAGTAAGTAAAACTAAATAATGAAATTCCTAGCGCTGTTTACTTGAAATAAAAAGTAATAATAATCGTGAAGGCTTGTATTGACAAAGATGTTTTTTTTTTTTTTTTTGCTATTAAATGTCACAGTTTGTAGGATGCCCCTGTGAAAAAATAGTCGCGTTGTCGCAGCAGCCTTGAAGGGAAGTGTTTTTCCGAGGAAACGGAAAATACGTAGTCAAGTGTGGAGCCTTGCAGGTAGGCAACACGTGATACGCAGGACGTGTTGCTTCGTCCCTAGCTCATCTCATTCCTCATGCATTATTCGTGCTAGCCGAAATGACAGGTCCGTCCCAGTGGGTATGTGCTGCCGAGTCAACTAACGTCAGTCTCATCTCATCAGTGTAGACCGTCTCTGGAATAAATAACGACGGACGGATACACTTACCGAAGCTCGTCAAGGCCATTCAGACGTGAACAATCAAGCCTTAGTTTTGTTTACGTTACTAGAGACTACATTATCCTCTAATGCGACGTTTTTAGCGTGCATAGTATTTCCACATTGGCATGTCAGAGCAAAATTTGCATGTTACAGCAGCGTGCACCCAACGGAAACATACCGACTTATTGAAATGAAATAATTTATGCGGAAGTTAGACGTCACATGCTACGTACCAAATGTTATTAAAACACTAACAACTTGCCACAGATTTTTACAGACGACTCTCGCATGAAAACACAGGTGTAGTTCAGGTTTCAGGGCGATTATTCGGAGTTTGTCGTTACAGCCATCGAAACATTTCGACATAGAGTTGCTATTATTGTACCGTGAGAAAAAAAAAAGTATTCTGAGTGTAGTATCGTTATGACTCGACGGTCGCTCGGGCAAGTTCGGGATTTTCTATCACCAAAATAACATAACTATCACTGTTATACAACTTTTGTTTTTAGTGGAAAGTGAATATTTTTCGAAATAAATATGTGCTGTATTGAAAAAAAGAGATGTACAGTAGAAACACTTGTTCATAATTTGCTATATTGACATACTGTTTAGCACATGTTTGCGTGCTACAGCGTCAGCTAATTCATCATTGCGTTTGTGGCAATACTGCATTGACGTAGCTGTTCGATGCGGTAATGGAGGACAATGAGTTGCTGTCCGTACACGTAAATTTGCGTTTGTGTAAAATTTTGTGGAATTTGGATAGGCAGCTTACGAAATACAATTCAATTAATGTTACTGGTGGGAACGATATTACAATCACAAAGAAAGGAAGTACTATCTTAAATAAATTGAAGATATTATTTTGTGTATGTTGTTGCTACATTGTAACGTACAGTGTAGCTGAGTGGTTATGGTGCGTGTATTTGCTTGTCTTGACAGCTCTACAGCTGTCGTTACGAAACGAGAGCCGGTAACGACGGATGGCACCGAATGTGACGTCACGCACTAACTCAGAGTACGAAACTGTCGTGACCAAACGAGAATCGATAAGTAGCGACAAATTTTATCGTTACGACAAACTTATAATAAACTCCCAGGTATCGTAACTGTCTCACTGTTTAGTTTTATTCTACTGTGAACTAAATGAGTTCAGTGCTTGCAGCCTTTTTAAGCATAGTCGTTTGACGTGAAAAAAAAATAGCGTATATGACACCCAAATGGTTGGGTAGCGCTTATTTTGTCACTGAATTCAGCGAACGCAACTGAAAACTATTTATACATATTGGGTATTTAGGTTGTCCGATTACACATTATTAAGCATTATTAAGCATTTGTAAGCACCCACGAGTGTGACGTTCATGAAATGTTGCAAATTTTGGAAGTGAGAATTAAGTACTGTTGTGTATTGTATGGTAGAGAAGTGAAGAAATAACTTAATAGGAGGAAATTAGTCTAATATTACAGAAGGAATAACACCAACAATACTGATTGTCAGTTGCTTCGACAGCTGTGCGATGACTAACAACCATGATGTAAGACGAACGTTAAGAAATTAGTAACTAGAAACTATTCGTGGAAGGAGTTTCTTCAATAAGCTCAGTAAAGAAAGACTGTCTCTGGGAGCAGCTATATAGTCGCGATGGTTAGCACTCCTCTGCCTCGCTTCTTGCGTGTACTAGACACGTGTGCGTGTATCATCCCCACGTGGGGTACAGACGCACATCACGTGTCAGTGTTGTTTACCAAACATTGTCGAAAGCCTTGCCTAGTTTCTTCTCTTACGGCCACCTGTTTCTTCGCGCCGAATTATATTCTTCAGTGCCCGGTCTCCTGTCACGATATCACTTTCGGACAAATACAATTTTATGTATTGATAAGACGAATATATTGCTACAGGAATTTAAATGTGGAAAAATATTAACGCGTAGGTATTGAAGAATGTTTCGTGGAAATGAAAAATACTTAGCTGCTCAGTGATCACGTATTCCAGAGCATTGAAGGATAAAATCTTAAAAGATCACATGTAAGTGTGGGCCGTACCAAGATGAACAAAAAATTATTGCCGGTGGTATATATGTAGATTAGTTATGTACTGAGCAACAGCCAATATAATTGACTATTTCTCATTAACATGGCTAGAAATGTTTTAGTCGCGTTCATACGTGGAATTTTCTATGTGTGACATGCATACATGTTGATTTAATATTAATTGCCCATCTGTAATATAGATTGCCTTTGGAGTAAGCGGTCATTTACGGTTGATTACTATGTGCGTGGAGTGGATTAATTAATTTAATGCATGTTAAAACATGCCATAAGAATATTATATAATATCTTCGTGTAATAGGTAGGTTTTATTTTTCGTTCACAAATTTGTTCGTAAACACGAAACAGTTATGGAATGCATGAAAATGTTATAGTCTACCTAATATACAAATGTCTAGTATTGGGATTATTATTGTGTCGTATTATGTGTCATTATTTCTTATCCCATTTGCCATTCGCACTGTTCAAGTTAATAACTAACGGCAAGGAACTATTACCTTGACCGGCGTAAAAAGAAAACCCGCGTATTGTTAATAATATTCCCCCACGGACAAAACTAAATCATTCAGGCAACTTAGAGCTGAAGTTTATTAGCAAATGAATGATAACAATCAACATCTTAACAGAAATTTAAACTACGTAACACGTTAGTGAATGAAATAATAGTTCAAGTGAAACACGTTGACTTATAACAGACATGTTTTCACACCATAATGTCTAGTTGTGTACTGTATTTTTCCGTAGGCCTACTTACGAGGTACAGAATAGTAGTAAGTTTGGTGTGTTTTTTTTCTAGTGAGCTGGCGCGATATCGGCTATCCTTCCAAAAAATTAGGGAGTTGTTTAATTTAAGCTGCTTACTTGTAATAGATTGTCAGTTTAGAGTACATATGTATGCGTGTTTCGTGCTGTTTTTAATTGTTTAATCGAAGGCAAGTTCTCATTTCTGTTCAAGAATTTGATTAAGAACTTCTCCTTCTCAAAATGCGAGCGAGGTGGCGCAACAGTACACGTTGATCAGACGTGTGTTGAATTACAAAGTACAAAAAAAATTGCAATACCAGAGGAATTCTGTTAGTTTTTTTTTTTAATTAGGCAACAAAGAATTCTAAAGATAGAATTCAGTCGAATATCGACACAACACCCAGATACAAAAGAAAAAAAATTGGACCAGATTCCCAATATGAAAAAGATGGAAATAGACGAAAAAACTGTGAACAGTAGACAACGAACAAAAGACAAAAGAGAACACAAGTTTGATCAGCAAAACATGAGAAATGGCGTACGTCTTCTAACCAGTAAATTCTTATTGTAAACTCCCATTGCAACAAACATTTGAAAATGTCAGTACACGTTGAACTCGCATTCGGGAGGATCCGGGTTCGATGCTTGTCTCCGGCCTTCCTGTTTTTGGATTTCCTTGGTTCTTTAACATAGGCATTGGTCAATTCCTCTCCCAGTTCCTGTCCTTGTGTAAAGTCCTCGCTGTCGACGAGACGTGAAGACCGCATAATACAAATAGAATACAGCGATATGATGTGGATATGCGACCTTCAGAAAGTGTCGGTCATCGTAACCGCGTTGTTAACCGAACTCGGCGGAAACTGAAAGCGGAAAAATCTAATATATCAGCGACAGTTTTGTTGGTTGCGGTAGTAGCCTATCTCGGGGGATTTATGTCGCCTCTCCTCCACTCCTCCCTCCATTCACTGGCATTTGAAATAAAGAATGTAGAGCATCACACTAAAAATGTTTAAAAGTTTTCATTTGCACTCGAAATGCTACAAATGTGTTTACATGTTTATAGTTATTCTATTATTTGTGCATTAAATATGTACTTAAACTTTCTTGACATACTGTATTACTACTGAAATAGTTTTTGGTACCAAGGTGGATAAGAGAAAAGTAAAAAGTCTGGTCCTTAGAAAGAAATGGTAGGCGCAATTCGGCTAGCGTGATCGAGGGTTTGGAAATTACTGTACTGTGGCTACAAAACCCGTTATTATTTTGTCGGAGAATTTGTGTGTCCAGGGGCTCGATTCTGTTTATAACACATGGCAGCGTTTGCATGGGACGTGCTTAGTTAAATTACAAGCATGTTTTTGACCTTTCGTATCCGTATTCGCATTATGTATTAGTAGTTGGCAGCTGCGTTTCAGTATTATCATAAAATTACTACTCGCCATGAATGGAATTACACAGTGCGAGATAACAAAAATTGAAGAGAATCGCGCCCGAGAATCAGGAACGTCTGACGTCTGTTATACCAGGTCCAGTGGTTAGAGCACTCGCTTCCTACCAAGCGATCTGGGTCCGATTACCGGCAGGGTCGGTCCCTGGATTTTCGCATGTAGGAATCGTGTTGGACGGGTTGGTCATCTGATTTGCTCGGGGATCTCCCGTTTCCTCCGCCTCTATTCCGGCGCTGCTCCATACGTCACCCCTCACCAGCGCTAAAGATCCCTTCACTTCATTTCTGTTATACATGTCCTGGTGTTATTCATTCACGTATGCAATTTTCAGTCGATTGCCTTCGGCCTCCGAACACAGAAAGCTCGTTTCTACCATCAGCGAGCGGATTAAATATGACTTAAGTGCGTGGTAGATAAATAAACGCTGAAAACATCAATTGATTTCTACGCTTTTTTCGAAGATAATATGGATAAAATACTCAATGACAATCCTAGATAATGGTATTTGCCAACTTTTATGAGTAAATATTTATCCAGAATTACTAATTCGTTACGCGTGATCTCTTGCGCCGCAGTTAAATGCACGATATTCCGGCGTCAGAGATTGTGCCTCAGAAGTTCGTAACATTGGAAACAATGTTGTTTAAAACGTTGGCTAAAACTGTTGTCTAAGATTACTATTGTTTAATTTTCGCAAATTGACTTCAAGAAACCTACCGGTATAGATGAATGTTTTAGGCGTTGAATTATGTACCACGTCCTTTAAATATGGATGAACGTAGTCAGAAGAAACGTATGAAGTTCTTGAGTGAACGTTAGGTAACACAAGATCATGTATTTATTTGTCACCGAAGGGGACTGGAAGGTCTTCGTACAAGGTAGATATAACCTCAGTATCTAGAGAGCGACTGTTCGCAGGTGTGCCGAGTGTACGACGTCTATTTAAATTAGCCTCACAAATATAGAATCGCGTTCACATTACCTTGGCACTCGTCTTCATGCATTGCAGGTTTCTGATTTTTTTTCAAGCTATGTTGTAATGTTCTTTTCATGTCAGTAAACCAGCTGTTGTTTCGCGTTAAATTACCTGGCGTCCTTCATTTCGAAGCTAAAATGTCGGTTACACTTTCACGTATTCAGAAACCAGGTTGGTCGTTTCGTCATGTCCAGCGCAACATGTTCCATCGTCTGCTTCCTGTGTCAGTCCCCGTCTAACGGGTTTAGAGTTGACCAAATTGCATTTGTAATGGTGAAAACATTGATTCCGAATTGCCGTAAAGAAAAAGCTAGGCCCATGTATGTGACTTTGTGTTTTTGCCTTTTCAGATATATTAATTTTTTACGCCTAAACGAGAGCAGATATTAAAAATCTGGCTGGCAGTTTTGTTTAAAATAGTCTTCTCTATATTGGCTATTTTTTTTTCAAGGCAGTAAATACCGTAGTTTTAGCTGATTGTGTAATTAACGAAAATCTTGTTCATTGTCTTTTTAGCAGAAATCGTAGAATTTCTTGTTCTGAAAACAATTAGCTATCACGGTAAATACCATCTTAATCAAAACTGCCAGGCAGATTTTTAATATCTGCTCTCGTTTAAGTTTAAGAAACTAATTATCGTAAAAACAGTATAAACTAAAGAGCACGGCACATGCACCATAGTTAGAGTTAGTGGAAAATCGCAAGAATATTTTCGTGCCACCATATTTTACAAAACAGTGTAGCATCCTACACCTTGTATGATTGGAGGATGGTTATGTGGGTGTTTGAAACGACGAATCACACATAAGCAGTAGCGGTGCACCAAACAACCCAGTCAGATGGGAAAACGCCAATATTGAAAATAGAACGTTAGATATTAACACGTTATTTCGGAAGTATAGCAAACGGTCAACTCCACCTACGATGAATCAATCGGTGCTCCTACCCGTAGCATTTTCGATTTAGCTACAAATGGTAATATTTTTAAGTTTACTATACGTAGTATGCGGGTTATTTCATTAGTAATTGTCGGGTGAATGGTGCTGGAGGTCGCGGCCTCGCCTATTGACAGGTGGGGCCGGAAGCCTGGAAGGAAGAGCAGCGATGCCTTGTTGCCCGTGGCGGCATGTTCGCAGTGTTGTTTCCTGGCTTTGTTGCCTCCGGCTCTTCATGCACGCGGAAGTGATTCACAGAGCTGGCGTGCAGAGCCTAGTTTCTACTCGCCCGCGGCTCCGGCCACATCTTCCGTTCTTCCTGCCGCGTGCGTGCAACAGGATCTGCACCTCGCCTGTCGCGGCTCCAAGACTGCCATTTCCTGAGTGCCTCCTCGAGGCGACCACATGGTAGTCTCCCTCATCTCTAAGCTAGGACATACTCTTACAATATCCATTCTTGGAAGTAAGAGAAAACCCGTGGAAACTCAGTTACTCTGGTGCTCCGTTCATCTCGGAAATTTCACCTTCATTTTCAGGATCTTAGCAAGACTCGTGCAAGAACCACGCACGCTATCCAACTACAGTTGCGAAGTGAGGATCAAAAGGCTGTGTTAGACTACTTTATTGTTCAGGAAATGGCTAACTGGGAAGGGGGGAAATAACAGATAATCATGCATGCACATGTATTTTGAAAAAAAAAAAAAATGCTGAAATGTTTAGCCAGGTGAACGTACTACTGGACCACAACTAGTCATCCCATGAGGGGAAGAAGCGTGGCGCTAGTAGTCGGTAGACACGTCACAGGGAGGGGAAATGTACTGCACCTGACATGAGTTCATGGCACACGGTTAGTGGAGACATAGCACTGCGAAAACCGAGCCAGGTTCCTGTGCCACAGTGTTAAGGCCGGTGCTGTGGTGCGCCACGCCAGTTGTGCGCGGTCGTCAAGGACAACACAGTGGTAGTTCGCATTTTTCCCGCGGGACTAGTTGTGGTCAAGTAGTATAGCACAACGTCTTTAATGGGGCGTTATTGGTTTAAAATATAATGGTTAATTTTGTAGTGGGTTAAATTATTTTATACAGAAAACCACTGTTTTGAGAGTGTTTTGGATTATGTAATTAGTTTTTTTTTTTTTTTTTTTTTTTTTTTTTCAGTTAATATTTTACAAGTTTCAATGATCTATAAAGCCTGTTTTGAAGGAGAGAAATTGTAAGTGTTAAATTTTCTGGAGATGTCATCGATAAGCAAGTTGACAATTTATTTGGTACGCAATTTTTATGGCCGTTCGGCCGGAAGTGTGTAGTCGAAGGCGGCACGTGGCTGAAGGTACGGTTGTTGCTGTGAGCGAGAACGAAGAGTGGAACAGGCTCGCGGCGGAAGTGTCTTGAAGATACCCAACTGCACTCCCGACAGGAATAGAGTGGTAGACGGAAGCGGTAATTATATTAATCACGTAGCGTTCGTCGGAGCTGGCGCCGTAGCTGGTGTCGCAGCTATTAATATGCCGTGCTTCTACGGAAGGTGGTGGTGGTGTATTTTTTTGTTTTTCCTCTCAGAATTGGGGCACTACGCTTGTACCACTTCGTTACAGTTCTCAGTATAATACGATAGAACGCTCAACTCGCGTCTGAGATGAATTGTGTCCGGGTTTTTCCAGCCCAGATTTTTCTTGTCAGTTTCGTTGGTTTTCTATTACGTCACGTCCAGACTTCCGTTACAGATTAGCCACTTCCAAATAGTATTACCTAATAGTCCTTAGTCAAGAAAATGTGCGCTTGTGCTATATCGGTAGTCATATATTGTTTGGATATGTCGGCTGCTTGGAGATAAATTTGACTCCAACATATCCAAACTTTGTTACGAAAATATTTTATACTTGTGGAGACAATAGCCAGTTCATATTATGCTTCATCAGACCTGTTACTCTGTATTTTTAATGCAGTTATTCATCGTAATTAGTTCTGCTATAAAGAGTGTTATTTGGAGACATTTGTGATCAGTTGTTATTACTCCACTCGTCATACGTAGGTGAATTGTGTCCAAGTCGGAACTATCTTCGTTTGATGGCTTCGTTATGTAGCCAATAAAAGTATGTTACTTTGGAAATTCGATTTGAACAATAAGCGTTGTAATCAACACAGTAAATACGTATGTCACAACTCATTGTTTTAAAATTGAAGCATTCAATGTTTACATGTCGTAAATGTGGTTACAGTGGTAGTCATTATTTTCTAACATAAAATAAAGAATAACTAAAAATAGTTTTTGTTTAATTTATATAGACGTAGGTAGATACATCTATTACTAAACACGAACATTTATAAGATTCACACTAGTATATTCTTGTAGTTGTGTGCAATATGTTCTATATAATACTGCACAAATAATGTTGTATTGGTAACTTTAAATAATTATTGTTCTTAATTTTTCCATGATGCGCAGGTGATTATTGATATTTGACTTTTGTTTTCATTCGTTACTATCACGAAACAGTGGAATACAAAATACGTTTAGATTCTGGGTTAGCATATAATGTCCATGTTTTATTTAACATAATTAAAATTAAAATCATGGCTAGTAAGGCGAAAAAGTGAATTTGGGGTGTTTGTTCCATCATCAAACGTTTTATATTAAGATCTGTATTTTTTTTTATTATAACTCGTGTATGTACAAGTTTGGTTTACTTCGAACTTCAACTCTCATTGTCATGATCGTAATGCGAAAGTTATGTTTAGTCTATATACCCGCAGTTGCTTTCTCCGTGTGGCGGATGTTGACTGGAATTGAAAGTACCGTGGTTTGGTATCTCAGGAGAAAAAAGTCCTTGCGTAGTGTCTTGTTAGGAGGCAAAATAAATGTTATTACCAGCTGTAAACTGATCACAGAGTAGTGTATACAAGCAAAACTTTTTGTTTTGGTGAATTTCTTAATGTGATTATGACTTTCGTCATGTTTTGAGACCGTGAGAAATTCAGTTCACTGCAAGTCGGTGAACTTTCTAGTTTCTGCCGCCTAGTCAGAAAATGCAGACACGATGCTTGCCGCTCGTATGATGGCATTTCACTGCGCCGAGAATTTTCTACGTAGGTCAGTTTTCCCCTACGTGTGTCTGCATGTAGTAACAACACAGCTGGCTTAGATAGAATATACCTCGTGCGTGCAGCCAAACTGTTATGGCGGACCAGCAAGCCTAGAGAAACTGGTGGCCACTGTCACGTTATACCATACATTCGTCTCCCATTTGGAATGGCTTCACGCGCTTCAAATGCGTTGCAGTGTGTTATTGGTGGTTCGGGATGAAGTGAGTACTTTTGTAGCCCTAGTTATGTTTTTATTTTCAGATAATTTATAGTTTCCTGTCACTTGTATAGTAAAGAAAACAGCTTAAATCAACGTGTGTATATATTGTACCGTATTCGAAAGTTAACGTCTGAGGTCGAAATAAATAATATTTTATTAATCGTTATTTTAGACAACGTGGTCGTCAAAAGTCTCCACTTTATCTTGAACCACCTATAGTAAGTGTTTTCTTTACGAAACTATTCCACGTGTACCCACTGTGCTAATGTACGAAAAGAAAACCTTCGTACACGAGGACGGAATATCGTTAAGACACCATACTAATTAAAAACTGTTTCTTAGCCTTCAAACATAGCTAAATCTTTTGTACAGACTTTCCAGCAGTAATATTTTCCGTGAACTTATCTTAACTTTAGACTTTTAACCAATAAAATGTCATTTTCGCTGCTTATGAGTCCCATAGCAAAAATGGATCTGCGGAATTCTTGCTCGCTAGTTCAGCGCTTGGCTCGTTTGGCGATGCGGCAGTTGATTCGCACTTCCTTATAGCTCCGTCACTTCTGATACTCTAACGTGCAGGTAGGTTGCACCCTTAAAAATTAAATTAACCTGAACACACGTATACATCCCACGCCATCTAAGTTGGCGGATGGAGAATGGGGAATATCGAAGAGAGGATAGGCATTCATTACTACTACCGTTTTCTATTTGAATGCCTTATGTACTTGGGGTCGATGTTTTCATTCCGGTGTATGCTGTGCATTGACTTAGTGGCGCGCACTGTAGCCACGGCTTACCTAAACTACGGAGATATTCCACGCAAACGTTCCTCGTTACGGTTACTATTTTAGTCGCGGTTGATCGAGACATTATTTGTTTCAAGTTCCATGCTGTGTAAAATGAAAAGGTGTTGCCCGTATATTTAACAGCTGCAGTGTCTTTCTTCACAATAATTTTTCAGTGGCTTTTGAAATGCGAATGTTCTTGGCGCGGCTGCACTTGAAGTAATTGTTAATATTTGACTACGAGGAACTTTTGAAATGGGTAGTATCAGTGTGGTAGGTGAGAATTCGCTATCAGTACTAAAACCATTACTTTGCTTACTGTGTTGCAGAATAATTTTGGTAGGCGAATTGAGTGTGCTATAGTTTTGACATAAATAATGTTGATGCTGTTTTGCTTCGTATATAGGATGAGTCAGGAGGCAGTGTGTAAATTTTGTGTGGTGATAGCTTATAGAAAGTACGTCGGAACTATGTTTAAATTTATGAGCAAATCAATTACAGTAAGAGTGAGGTTACCCTGAAAGTGTACTTCAAAGTTTAATTTATTTAAATAAAAATTGCTCTGTTTTTCATTGTTTTGACACTATTCACAGTGTCGTTGCCGAATGTGAAGGGGTATTTTATTGTATCTTTAAAGAAATTAAATATTGTGAACGGTTTTCATGTTAGCATTACTCCCATTATAATTCACTTCATAAGCTATCATCACGCAAAATGAACGTACCCCGTCCTAACTCAGCCTATGTACAAATTAACTATAGCGTGTGTGCGTGTGTGTATATATATGTATGTGTAATATATATAATACGCACACGCATGCAGTGCGCGCGCGTGTGTGTATGTAAAATATGTTAGTGGTTCTTTGTAACTATATGTATGTTGCGTTAGAAATGTAAAATTTACTAATTACTACAAATGACCTTAAAATATTTCGTTGAGGTCACATATGCGTCACGTTATAGGAATTACTGCTTCTTACTATCAGAATCGACCTATCGACAACCTATGTTAATTTCGCGTAGAAACACTCCCAGGTGTACATACTTGATTTATTACTGTCAGTTCACTTGAATGGAATGGTAGAATGGAAACCAGAGCTGCATAAATTCTAAGGTGACAGTCAAATAAAAAATGACGTAATTCGGGATGTAAAAATCACGCCTGGCTTAAAAAATAAACGCGAGAGTTCATTGGCGAGAACCCAGAATTGCTTCTGCTTCATAATACTAGTTACACGGGCGACAAATTCGAGTATATGGGAGCAAATTATGTTTGAGCAGAGTGTTAACATCTACAGATGTTAAACTAGAATATTATGTAGTCTTATGTTTGTAATTTATCACAGTCGATTTGACTCTTTACTGCAGTATTTTCTTCCACATTCATGGAAGTTTGTACCGTACACTGGGTATATTTTTCACCAGCATCAGTAACTTTGCTCCAGCATGAGTAACTTTGCACCACCAAAACTATTTATTTGTAGAACATTCGGTGATGGGAAATGAGATCATGGGTGGGTATTCTAGAAAATTACTTTGATATCGGTATTGATCATTACTCAGTCATTCACCAATCTGCATAGAAGAAAATATATATTTGATGTTGCAAAATATACACAGTTTATGGTACTGTTGTAAGAATAACTGTGCGGCTCAGAGCAGTCGTACGATGGCGACGTTGTTCGCCGGAAGTTTTCCTATTTATTGACTCGTCCCCATGTTGTGTTGGCTAACGTGCTTCCGTACTATTTGGGTGAACCCTACTTTGTGCGTCAGCCGAACACGCAAGCTGTTAATAATTTCAAGTAGGCGTTTAATTTTTGAGATTTTTTAACTCCTTCCAGTATCAGTCACGTATTAAATGTTGAAAAATTGTTTTTCTGTCACAATTACAGCTTGTTGCAGCACTATGCTGTGCGTGCCGCTGTTTTACTGATGGTTCGCTACGAAAACAGTTCTTGTGGTTATTTTGATAGTGATGTAATGTGTATCCACGCTGTGCGTCTCTTTGGCAGCATGGTAATTACGTAGCCCGTTAGTGTATAGTATTCGTATGTAGTTTTTATCTGTAAGCCTCCTTGTGATGCAGAACGTCCTTGCGCGCTAGTCTGTCGGTGCTATTTGAGACACGTCGAGTTGCACAACGCCTTATCGGTCACCACTTACAACTACAGTATATGGCATGTTCAGTCGCCGTCGTAGAGTCAAGGTTATACATGACGTCACACGCGTACAGCCTTCATTTACTTCATAACATTCTGTATTTATAATTCATAACTCAAGCGCTACCGCGGTGTACAGTACGTTTTCAGTAGTTAGTTTTAAAAAATCTTCATAATATCAATTGCGCAGATACTTTCTTCCCTTTATATGTCTGTCGGCAACTTAAAAGAGTTTGTAGTAGTCTTTTAACGTCCAACATAAAAAAAATCACAGTGGAACTATGTCTTCCCCCCTGGGGTGCGTTGTCTTATGAAAATGTTAGTGTATGAGTTGGTATTCTTGTGCGAATGCCCACCTCGGTGCCCTGGTGGCAGCAAGAATAGGGATTTATATGCTACGATAAATTCCGTGCGATTAGCCACTTGTAGAACCTACATAAATGTCACAACTGATTTTTTGTTCATCTTGGTACGGCCCACGTTGCTATAGTAGGCTATAGAGGATTTTTAAGGTGGTTTTTCAGTAGCCTACCCTGAAAACTATGAACAAACCGTTGTAATGATGGTACATTTTCCTGTTCAGAAGCTTCAAAGCCAACAAATAATCAAGTTAGAAAATATATACGAATCTACTTTCCGTAATTTTCTGTTGAAATCAGAGTTTAATATTCCAGGGTGTTTTGTGACAAAAGTGGAATATTTTAACCAGACCTCGCAGAACTTTGCTTTGACACATGATGTATACCACTACTACTTTTATGTTCACATTAGGTTTTTTACAATATGCTGGGAACTATGATATTTGCATGCCAAAAAGCACTGGAAAACACCTACTTGTAATTTTTTCTCCACATTTTAATTCCTGCTGTAAGAGTCCGCCTTATATAATTTCACATATAAATCCTCGCCTTCCAGCCAGGCAGTGCGGTCTCGTCCACAGTTCTTGTCGCTGGGCGCTGCTGTAGCCGCAGTGACCCTGCGTGCACGTGTGGGCGTAGCTCTTACCGTGTGTACGGTCCGTGTCTGTCGCGGCATTGCTTGCACAACTTTCTCGAGTGCCGCACGCCGTGGATCCGGTTCACATTCAAATACGTGTGTTTGCTCAGCCAGCGCTTCTCCTTTTCTCCCGTCTTCAGGTCCAGCTAACGCACTTTGTTCTCGTGGCAAAAAGTCATACGTGTCCGTCGATTTTTTTCGTCTTCCTTACCTCCTTACCTTATTTCCCCTGGCATCATTGTTGATTTCAGCCACACGGTGGCGTAGATGTCTCTTGACTGCTGTTCTGGAGTGACGTAGGTCTAGTTTCTTGTTACAACGTCCGTGCCTAAGTTAGGTACTCGTAGAAACGATGGTTCAGAAGAAAATTTTTTTGTGTATGAATTTTCAACGTTTAAGAGTTTGCTGGACAAAAAAAAAGTAATATAATAAATTGTTGAATTGCACGCGTTACTTAATCGTTGCTAACCGCACGTTAAATTTAATTCTGCGAGATTTATCGAGAAATTAAATCCGATTGCCGAGAGCTAGTTAATTCCTTTTAGTAAACTGCGGCAATATACCCCATTTAAAACACTTCTAACTAGGTGATGTTTCGAATCGTGTCTCCGGATAATTTTAGGTTTTTGATCGTTGAATTATTATTTATGTTCACATTTAAGTATTTCGTATTCTGAAATCAGTTTTCTGCTGAGGCAGTGGCAATTTTCCCGTTAAATTTGCTGGTTTTGCTAACCGTTTTTACGTACTTAAATTTTTTTTTAGTTTCGTAGTAACTTTGCACCACAAGTTTTGGTTTTAAGTAAAGGTTTGCAGCCTCTAAAACTGAAGACTTTACTACTCACCAGTTTAATAATTCACAATAACGTAAGAGTGGATACTGTCTTCGAATTTTCTTATGGATTGAAATTAATCGGGGTGATGCGAAGTAACCGCACTTTACGGTATTTTAATTCAACTCAAATTACGCAGTGAAAGCAGCCATGTTGATTGTTAAGAGCGCTAATAAAAATCCTACCTGCCTGGATAAAAATAAGTTCAACATTTCCGAATATGGAGTTAAACCGGAGACCTCTGTACTGGAATAGTTAGGAAATTACAATTGGTAAGTACTAGATAAATGCTTGTCCGCGCGTGACAAGTGTACGCAAACAGTACCTGAAATACACGGACCACTTTGAGGTTACCTCGTCTTGCCGTGCTGAATACTGAGAACATGGCCGTGTGTAGGCAGGAGCTATGTAAACACGACTACATTACGAGTCCAAACAAAACAGATGACTGCCCAACCCGCAAACCAGAAGCCAATGACCTGCGGAAATTAACTTGCTGACCGACGATCTCCTCGCTTAGAAGAACATATTACGGACTTGTACCTTAGTTAGTTTTTTTTTTTCAGACTGGTGCCAATGATTCAAATATTTTTTAACCAAAAACTTTTAAAAAATTTGAGACAGTGTGCAGTCACACGATGAACAATACTGTGGATGCATTTTTAAAAATAATGTACTATTCGTCAGCAAAAAATATATATATTTGCTTCATTTTGGCTTATTTTCTTGACAAAAAACGCGGTACTTAGGGTGACGAAATTAAAAAAAAAACCGTTCAGTACATAAAAGAATTCAGTTACAAATTATGACATTAATGTCAAAACTGTGAAGCAAAATTTTTATATGAGTATTAGGTAGCAATAAAAATATTATTTTCGAAATCACGGGAAAACTAAGGAACAAGCCCTTAACGGACATTTCCCTTGACAGAATGTGGGCTGACCACTTGCCTCACCCCTTCTCCGTCTTTTCACATTGTATATATCACACAGTATTATTTTCGCAGCGCGATAACATTGGATGAATTTATTCCACACAGTTGAAAAAAATTTTGAGAATACAGAATGCAAAAATGTTATTTGAAAGGGAAATTTCTAGGTTAAAAAAATTCTTAAAATATTGACCCGAAAAAAAGATCTCCCAGTCGCGCCTTCTTTCACCAGCTACGGAATGTGTGTAGGCATTTTTTAAATATTGAAATAGTTTTATTTCTAACTTGTTTGCTGACAAAAGGAGTGAAATTCCAAAAATACGTGATTGAAAGTATGTAATTTTTCTGTTACCTGTCACTGTAGATTGACACTCATTTACTTTGTGTGGCTTGCTGGCCTATTAAGCCTGCATTATCAATGTGGCACATTATTACCTAGAATTTTCAATTTGCATAGATTCTTGCGCAACCACAGCTTACATATATGACACCCAAACCCCAATTCCCCCGCGCAAATACTCATGGATGCAGTTTACAGAAACAATACATACATATCGGAATCCGTCATATGAGTTTTTGCAGTGAACCATGCGTTGGTTCTAGCTTAACTCATTTTCTCCATATGTATTTTCTGGTTAACAGCGATTGGGTGTAAGTAATCGTACGATTTACAATATAATAGGGAATAAACATTACACTGTTCCACAATTTCGAGAACGTTCATTAGAAGATGCGCTTCGTTCGTGGTGCGCAGAATTTATCTATTCAGTGCGATCCGTTTATACACGACAAGTCTTTGGTATTTTATAAAAAAAAAATACAGATGCCTTCTTCTGTTCAGTTTTATTTAATTTTACGTGCGCACACACTGAAATAAAAGTATTGTTGTAGGTACCGTACTTCTGTTAAAATAGGAACAACAGTCCTGTTTGGTTGTCCGTACTCTCTGGATTGTTCCCAGAAAACTGTGTTCTGTAGTCTGTAAAGAGTATACTTTTTGCTCCTTCTACAAAAAAAGAATGTAGACCAAATATTTTTAGGAACAATAAAGATAGTATCGACAACCAAATTGGAATGTTGTTCCTATTTTAACAGAAGTATGGTACCTACAACAACGCTTTTCCTTCTGTGCACCAGAAAACATAACCTAATGAGTTGTTTACCAACAAATTTTTTCTGTTCCTCTAGATGTGTAGATTGTTTCCCCAAAATATTAACTGGTGTCAAGTCAACACTCACGGGATAAAAATTCGTCTTGTGTTTTTATCTATATTGCATTTAGTCTTCGAATCTAATACAGTTCTGAATTGTTTAATTTCTCCGAACTTGAACTGCCTGGTATGGATATTCTTGACTGTGGTAGTCACCACTTATAAACACCAACGCCTTCCTGTCCCCTGGCTTTTTGCCAGTGTGACCTTGCTCGGGACTCTTACGTGGTTTGCAAGATGTTGTAGACTTACCGTTGTTCTTGGCTCACGCACCCAAATGAAGTATGTGTAGGACGTACTAAGTACACCCGTGTGTTGCATCAGGATAGGTGTGGCTGACCAGTGACAAGGAATTGAACGGGAATTGTGTGTACCCATAGCCTAGTATAGCTTTTGGTGCCCAATTCCTCCTCTCCGAAACAGCGCCCCATTTTTACCTCTCATCCAAATCAGGTTTTAGTGTTTTTTTTTTTTTTTTTTAAGTTAAATAAACTATATTTTCGTTTATCTTCGTAAATTAAATAATAGAGACAGTGTTATAATCTCGCTTGTCATGATAATTTTTTGAGCACACTATTGATTTGAATCAAATTTTTCTCTATGACGTTATGTTTTTTTATTTCATCACTATGTTTTTATTTTATTACATGCATCGATTTCGCACCCACGCCAGCCAGCATTATAATGTTCAGGCCACTCGTATCAAATTCACGGCAATCCTTTTCGATTCCTGTTAGGGTCGCACCTTTTTTTTCTCGTGTGGAATATTTCGCTGGAGTGTTCCTATTTTCCCCGCCTTTTAAATCCGTCGCTGCTTCAACTTATCTCCCTTTATCCTCACCAAAATCTCCCATCTTGGCAAGGTAGGATATAGTTCAGTCTTCCGTGACAAAATGACGTATACTTGGTTTCCGCAAGATCTTGTGAAGTTAGATTGTTCTTACTCTTGCCCATCCTAGTTTTTTTTTCTAACGTAACCTTAATTACTAATGAGTCGAAGCCCTAGTGAAATAATGAGACCTATATGCGTCTCGGACAAACCGCTGTTCGCCTAGGCATGCAGGAAACATGCAGAACAAGGACACGTACGTACATCGCGGTGTTACTGAGATTGGGTAACACGGCAACAATTGAGGCCATGTGTACCTCCCATATTAGCGAGCTACATCAACTACTGAAGAGAAGAAAGAGAGGGAACATGCATAGGCAGGCACAGTCAGAATCCCTCGACTCCAAATGTCAACAATTTGCAGGTATATGTAATTCTCTCTCTTGTAAAGTCTTGCAGTGACTATTACAGTTTTTTTTATTTTCTTGCCATAATGTTTTACAATCGCAATAATACATTTCTGTGAAATAATAGCCGAACTTAAACTTCTAAGTTGAGTGATTCCGCCGAAGGTCAACCTGACATTCCATTATAGGTTACTTAACGTAACATTTTAACGTACAGCAGCAGCCTCGCGTAGGTTAAAGTGAACATTTCTATAGAAAGCTTCTAGTTATGGTTTTATATTCTGTGTGGTGCTTGATGCTGCATACCGTGTTATCTGGGGTTTGATTTTGTTTTACATTTTAGAGTTAACATGGGTCACATTTAAATAACTGAATATGCTACTAACCCGTCGGCCGTTCGAGGAAGTCACGGTAACGCACTGAAATGATGGGTCGGTTCACTCTTAAGGTGACGGAGTCCTCTTAAGGGCCCCGCTACCCGTGCGTGAGAGACTCAACAGCGACGGAGCAGTAAGGTCGACATTGGGTTTTAGTTGCTTAATATTAAATATTTTGTGACAAAGCGAATTCCATTCACTTTAAACTCCCGTTTGAAAGTTTGATGTGTAGCAATTGAAAGGTTTAATTTTGAGCGCGCATCAAACGCCGCGTCGCCTCAACGAGCAAAGCGCTGAACTAGCGTGCAAGCTTTCCGCCGAACGGTTTTTACTATGGGACATTACGCGGTGACCATATAGTTTTATTGGTGGAAAGTCTACAACTAAGTTCAGTGCAGGTCGCAATCTGAGTTTCACATGCATCCGGTTAGAACATTTTGAAGTACGGAAGTCTGAAAAGGCCGTTTTTAGCCACGTTGGAGTGTTTAGAAACAGTGTTTTTAATGAACGTGGTGTCTTGACAATGACGACCTTGTCTGAAGTTTGTTTTCTTTTCGTGCTTTGGCACAATGGACACACGTTGTGGAATATTTTCGTAGAAAAAACCTGTTTTCGAACACGCAGTAGCGCAATTGAAGCGTGGGGTAGGCGCCCGCCTTAGGAGCTAGTGGACCTGGCGCGCGAGACGTGCTGTAACGTGATACGGAAAGTCGTTTTTCATGTATAGTTACTAAAAATGTTTGTAATGCTTTTATCTACGAAAAGAAAACACACTTCAAATAAAGTCCCTATGATTTTAAAAATGCAGTTCGATAATTAAAAACATGATTATCAAGCTCCTTAATTAAAAGTGCTCAAAATGACTTTTTAACGTATATGTAGCTGAGAAAATATCAACCGTAATAGTAAAACAGAATCATAGAAACCTGCATTGGACTTTACCACATACTTTCCACAAATAAAATTATAGGGTCATCGCTTGAAGTCCCGTTGAAAAACATCTACTACGTAAACTCTGCACGCTAGTTTAGTACTCTGCGCCTAGAGGCGATGAGGTGCTTGACGCACGGGTTATATTCGACTTACCGCCTTCCCCGTTTCTGTACCTCAAACGTAAAAAAAAGCTACAGTCGACTAACTTTTAAGGGGCCCGCCTCGTGGTACATGTGTTTGTGTGAGTGAGGTATGGTGTTAAGGGCGACGTCGTATGGGCCATACAACGGTGCGTCGCCTCTACGCTTATAAGGCGTGCTGTCTTCGCGAAAAAAACCAAATTCCTATGGGACTTTAAGTGGTGACCCTATTGTTTTATTTACGAAATCACTTTACTAAAGTCCAATGCACTACCCTTAAGTGGTTTCACATATATTCGGCAAATATATTTTCCGCTATAGCAGACTGAACATCCCGTTTTGACCCATTTTGACATGCCCTAAAAGGGGATTCCTAATACGTGTGTTGTCTTGAAAGTACTTAAGGGCAGTCGTCTGAAGTGTGTGTTCTTTTCGTAGAGAAACGGCGTGAACACACGTGTATTAGTTTCGGTGTAAAACTTTTTCTTCAAACACGCTGCAGTGTGATTTTATGGCAACGAGGCGGGCCCCTTAAGCGGCAGTTCATTGTGGTTCGCGTGGGGATGGTTGCAGATGTTTTCACCATAGCTTGTGGTAGAAACGTCATCGTATATTGTTTTTATAGCTAATAAATGCTTTTGGAGAGCAAGGAGAGCGCAACATGCTTGAACAACGTACAGACGGAATTGTGAAGTGGGTCGGGTCGCCTCAGGTCGTGTTTCCTCGTAACTGCTGCGTCGTTCTCATGACGCGTGGGGACGTGGGTTGCGTAATGCAGGTGATGGTGATGAGGCCGCAGACGAGCTGGTAATCCCCTTGGGGTCTTTCCTAGTCACACAATAGAAACTCAGGTAGCGTCTTACGCGACGTCATTGTAAAATAAATAAGAATGAAATTAAAAAAAAGTATCGCGTCACTCTTAGGTGGCAAACAAATTTATATGTGTAAAATAAGGATCAACGAATATATTCACTGGCAGCATCTAAAAACAGTAACTCTCGATTGTACTGGTCGATTAATCTCGCAATATGTTGCATTCAAACTTGTATACAGTTTGTTCTCGGTGATGTAAGCACTTTTGAAGTCCTAGTATTTTTCCTACGAGTCAGTTTGCGTCTTTCTCCCACTAGCTGATACAAACGTAACAGTGCAGTAATAAACATATTAGATTTTACTAATTTCATAGTTAACATCCAAATATAGAATAAATAGGGGGTTTCTTGTCACTTAATTCTTCAAAGTGCCTTCTTTACCAAGTAATGCTTATGTTGTCTTTTTCCAAGTGCCTTCTTTACCAAGTAATGCTTATGTTGTCTTTTTCCACATTGAGCGCCGTGTTCTCTTTTCATGTTCTCTGAATTTTTTTTTTGTTCTTATTCGGAACCCGGTATCGGAGTGAATATGCTTACGGTAATAGCAACGTTCTAGAAAACGTTATAAGATACTAAGATGGGCGAAGGAAGAGAGGCAACAGAGTTTGCATAATCCATAGTTTGATGAAAGTGAAAAGTGGCAGTGGAGAATTTTTAACAATTAATTCCTACGTGATTGTCCAAGATTTTTGTTGGAAACAACCAGGTTTGCTGTTTGTGTTCGGGGTCCTATCGTATCCATACTCACGTGGGTAAGTTATATCTTGGCTGAAAATAAATTCAGCCCTGCCTATCATATTCTCACCTACCTTACGAGGACGTGGTTCATAATTCAACGCTAAAAGCATTAATCTATAACTGTAGGTTTCTTGAAGCCAATTTGCGAAAATTAAACAATAGCAATCCTAGACAATAGTTTTAGCCAACGTTTTAAACAAAATTGTTTCCAGTGTTGCGAACTTCTGAGGCACAATCCCTGACGCAGGAACCCCGTGCATTTAACTGCGGCGCAAGAGATCACGCGTAACGAATTAGTAATTCTGGATACATTTTTATTCATAAAGTTGGCAAATACCATTATCTATGATTGTCATTGAGTATTTTATCCACATTGGCTTTAAAAAAAGCGTAGAAATTAATTTGATGTTTTCAGCGTTTATTTATCTACGACGCACTGTTAGTAACACTTAACCCAGCCTATTTTAATGTAATGTAAGGTAACATATTTGAATAAATTATTTGGCGTTGTCAACTGATGGTTCTGTGTTGACACTTATGGAATCGTCACTGGGATATTTTGGCGCTATGGTATTTCGGCATTTGTGTTGAGGTAGCCTGTTTGCGAGATGTCGTGCGTCGCCGACACACGTTCACTGTTACCGTGTAGACTTGAGGAAAATGAAACGTTCCATGACCTTGTTGTGCACAAAGCTGCATCAGACACTCACTTTTAGACTGTCCCTTTCATCTTCAAAGACAAAACTTGAATTTTCTCCTTTTCATGTAAGAGAAGCGTGTTTGTTTACTTCTCCGGACGTGGTACTACGTGGACTCAACTGAAAGACTCGCGTCGCAAGCAGTTCTTTTTATCGGCGTGGTGCTATACGTATTTACAAATTCATAACAAGCGTAACTGTTTCATTTGTCTACTGTTCTGGAACAATTTATATTTAGTGTTAAGAGTAGTGTTTTTCTCTGTCTGCGTGCAGTGTGGCACGGTAGATTTTGATGTCGGCCTCACCAACACTTTCGAGTATTTTGAACTTGAAATTTCATATTCCGATAGTTTTAGTGAATTGTATTAAGGTTGTGTTAAAACTCGCGAATGTGGACGCAAGAGGCTTAACGTCTCGTCGATAGCGACGTCTTTGGAGACCGAACCAAATGTCCCGAAAATTAGGAAATATGAATGGAAGTGACTCGACTTATATACAAGTTAAGACTTAGGTTAAAAATTTAAAACCACCTGACTCACAGGATACTAAATTTCAAATCGATCAGACCAGCAGAATATCTCACAAGCACTCAAAAGAAATTAGAAAAGAGCTGATGATTTTTAAACGGATGAACAGATTTCCTTGACTCATATTTAAGAACAGTCTCGATCAAGTCAGCTTTCGAACAAAAAAAAATTCGTCAAAATTCACACACAGTCACATCATACTTAGAACATCCTTCTTTTTGCGTCGGTGGTTAAAAAGGAGAAAGAAGTGTCGCCGTTTTTTTGGATTTATGGATAGTTCATAATAATTTTATTTCGGTATCATTTCTGAAAATATAACTTCGTATAGTAGCATAACATATTATGTACTTATAGGCTATAATTATTACGTTACAAGCAATTACATGCTAGTTCTGCTGTGGCATCTGAAATCGTCCAAAGAAATTTACCAATAATCAACTTCAGAAGTTTATACAGACTGAACGTGTACAGGCATTCCACCAACACTAACTTTAAATAAACCACAGAGTGTTACTCTTAACTTGAAGAGACTGAAATACATGTTATTCCATAAAAAATAATAATGAGTTGATAGATTAATTTTTTCTTGTTGGGAATTGAAAAGTAGGTACACAATATTATAACATAATAGATCAATACAAGAAAATAGTTTAACAAAATTATTATGTTTGCTTCTTATGTGATGCGTTGCTAGTGAAATATTTAATACGTGGTAGTTTTGAAAATTCAATTCTGATGGTAGAGATCACGCTGAATATCTCTGGAAAAATATTATATGCTTACAAAAAAAACATTACATGTGTATGTAAACGTGTTTTTCTTTTTCAGTGTCGCATGGTTCACTGCAAAAACTCATGATATGGCGATTCCGATATGTACGAATTGTTTCTCTAAACTGCATCCATGAGTATTTGCGCGGGAGAATGGGGGTTTGGGTGTAAAAGCTAATCTCTGGTTATGCAAGAAACTATGAAAATGGAAAATTCTAGGTAATAATGTGCATCTTGATGATGCAGGCTTAATAGGCCAGCGAGCCACACGAAGCAACTGAATGTCACGCTGCAATGAAATGATATATTTTCTATCACGTATTTTTGGGTTTTCATAAAATATGCTCGTGTAACTGTAACGAAAAAAAAAAAAAAAAAAGTTTCGTCTCTAGGTTAACTCATTTTCTCCAGATGCATTTCCATAGAACAGAGACGTTATTTCGGAAACCCATAAAAATCCGAAATCAGGATGGCCTAGTCGGGAATCAATATTTTTCTTAGTTAAAAGCGTTTGTAGTTTTTTTTTTACGGAGCGCTCCCATATATGTTATACGGTTGTAACAGCATCTTGTAAAACTATATTAGCTACCACAAATTGTAATCAATAAAATATTTTTTTCTCCTGGTGCAGAAATAATGGTTTGTCAGAATCTAAATTCCTTGTTTTAGTATTGATCGTAAATTTTCCAGCATTAGTAGAAACACAGTTATAAATATTTTTTTATTTATGGAAACTAAATTCTGAACCACCAAACACCAAATTCTAGTAAACTAAATCGGATTTCGTGTCAATTTAGTCAACTAAAAGTGGTAATTGTAACAACAGTCTAAGAGGAATTATGGAATGGAGAAAAATATGAAGGGGAGGAAGCGACGAATACAAAATGCCTGCTTATTATTTGCCGTGCGAATAACTTTCTATTGGCGCAGCTGGTCTGTAACAATTTCACGATCTCCGGAATGTGAGGATAGTACACTAATTCTGTGTTAGAATTGGTAGGTGTGTCAGGTAGTACGGTATACACATAGATATCCTGTCACAAATTTGCGCTGAAATATGTAAACGTTTATAATTGGAGCGCGGGACCATAAGAAATAATTCACTGTTAGGACTGGCGTAAACCGCTGCACGAAGTCATAAATAACAGTGAAGAGAAACCCGTAGTCTCGTTACCGTTTAGCCGCCAAGCTAAGTTTCACTTCTCTTAAAACGCCGGCTTGACAGAATGAGATCACTAGTGCTATCTCTGGGCGCCATCATATTACGATTTACGCTCCCGTGCACCGGGACAATAAGTGCACCAACTATTTCCACAAAAACTGTGTCAAACCACGGTAAATAGAAGTGTGGAAAACCCATCTTTGCCCGGCTTGGTTGTCGAAGGTGGAAACTAGTAGGACATTGTTGCTGTTCGGAACGCGGGAAATAACCTACCATCGCCAAATCTGCAAATCGGAAACAGAAGATACAACGAACATGTTATAAATTCAATATGGCGGCGGATGGCACACACAGTCGGCCGCATTAAAATTATCCCGGAGAAATAGAATTGATGCCTTTTCACCAACCGCACACAGTATAACTCAAAATTTCCTAGAGTTCCGAATAGGGTTACAGAAATCAGCATAACACATTTTCATGGCATGTATTTAAATCGCAGCTCTATGAATTGGGGGTGAAAAGCCGATGTTACCGTAAAGATGCTCCTACTTGACCAGCCCCGGCATTAAGAAGGAAACTGTCAGGCCAACTGTTTATTCCAAAACCGACCATGTGTGGAATGATTAACGCCAAATCTAATGGCGTGTCACGCCAGGAATAAAGAGACCTATATCATGCCAGAACTGCGACAGAATTGACCTTGTGCTTGTGTGCGGGAGTATCCCTGGACCGACAGGCGCCGCATATGCGCTGTGTACGTAGTGATGGGTCGGTTTGCAATAAATAGGGTGAATTCTGGATCATCACAACTCCATTAAACATGGTGTGAACAATTTCCGAGTTAAATAAATAGGATATTGAACTCCCGGCATGATTCAACTACCCTGTCAATCATTCCTATTTCATGGACCAAATATAATATTTACGTGAAAGAACACAACTTTCACTTGTCAGTGTGAGCTCACTGTACTTGTTGTCTCGTTGTAGAGACGTTCCCTTTTGGAAAAGGCGCCCTTTCACTTTATTTCGACAGCGTGGTACTTTTCTCTGGGAAAACATGAGTTTAACTCGTACTCTGAGTATGTCGCAACAAAAATTCCGAAGAATGAGCGGCAAACAAATTTTGCCAAAAACATTCACTTTTTTTGTTTAGAATACGCTAATGCGGGTTCTGTCACGGTAACACTCCTATTGATATCTGCGGTAAAGTGAGCACATTCGAATAATGCCCTGTCTGAAATGTTAACTTTTAAGTGTGGTACAATATGTAAACCCTGATTATTTCCAGAGAAAGGAAAAATTCGCGATTTCAACTACCTGTATGTCATAATCCACTGTCCTATACATACTCAATTCACATCTATTCGTTCATTGTCTGCTGTTCCAGTGAGCTGCAGCTAATAGACAAATGGCCGGGGCTTGAGTGTACACAGGGCAGTGGATTCTAACATTCAGGCCTTTGAAATCGCGAATTTTTCCTTTCTCTGTAGAATGCTATGTTTAAATTGAAGAGGAAAAAAAAAACGAGGCCAAAATATACAAATTGGTTGAAAGGAAAAAAAAGTTGGCAATGCTTTAAAAAAGCTCATTTTATCGTTTACCATCAATACCGTTCCTAATATTATAGTGTTCAAGAACCATACAGCCAGACAATTCAACAGCTTCATGATATTCAAGGGGTTGGCCTAGCTCTACAAATCCTCCATGTAGGTTGTTACTTCTGTTATTACGTACTGTTACAGGTTATACTGTATAACGTTATACGTTTATTATCCTGGACGCAAGCAGATTTCGTTTTGGATAGGCGATTGATAAATTAATACATATTTTACATTTTCTTATTTATTACATGTCGTATTATAGTGATCTTCAGAAATATTGAACCCTTATATCAACAATTCACACTTCTTGTAGAATGTTGAATTGAATTGTTACAGCGTATACTCATAATATCTGATATCCCTACACAAAATAAACACTTAATCATTGTCTGTCTCTCTCACAGAAAGCAGTCCCCACATTGTATAAGACACCCATTTCTTGGACGTCTGGTTTCAGAACTTTCTTTGTATTTACATCAATAGTCTAACGTGCCCGCCAATACGACACATGAAAGCACCGTCCGAACATACTGCGATATGTTCCGCCACCGCCGTACTCACTGCCGCCATACGATGCGCTGATCTCGCGCCGCTTCTTGCTTTCACAGTCTTCTTTGCCATAGTCGTCTCCGCTGTCCATATCGTCTGTGTCACTTTACGCACAGGCTAAGCGCCACAATCACTCTCTCTGCTGCTTCTGGCCACCGCGAGCTGTATGTATGCCCGACTCCCATATTTTTCTCACAGCTCGGGGATGAGACAAGCTGACCGCGAAGTTTCCAAGTGCTAGGCCAAGATGATGGCCTTGGTGCGTACTTTCAAGGACGGCTGAAGATCGGGTGTGACCCTACGTGTTGATTATTTATAATCCATTAATATTGTCACTTCAGTTACTAAAAATGTTGTTATAGCATCTTAACACTTCATAAATGTAATCGGTATTAGTCACTAATATTTACATACACATTACGTGATAATCCTGAAAAGGCGATCATATATCATAATTTAAGAATCGGCAATATTGTTAAGTTATAATAGATTTATGAGTTTATAACTAGATAAATTAATTTACTGGAATATGATAATGTTACATTTTAAACTCGAGTTTCTAAACAAACGAACAATACAAACGGTTAATTTCAACTCTGCTTATGATGCCTCACTTTAACGATATCAGCTGGTGCCCCCTCCCCACTCCACAAAAATATTCTTACATCCGGTGAATGTGACGTTACTGCAGTACGAATGAAGACTGAAGGTTATATCCATACACTGATTCAATTTACGTTCGAAAGAAACTGTCTTCAGGTGATTTTCGTGTAATTTTCTTAGCACTTAAATAATATTCTTAAAAATGCAAGCGTGAATATTGCTACGAACGATGTTTAATAGTTTCAGAAGAACACCTGGCAACACCTTCCCGGCGTTAATGATATTTTTTCTTACTTAATATTTTGATTTGACATTTTACTATGCGAAAACTTGATACAAATCGTTGTATACGCGACTGAAAAGTTATCAAGAGATTATGTGTACGTACAAGTTTAATTAGTATTTAGCACAAATATAAAGGAATGAATTTTTCGCTCCCAACACGCAAATGAATATAGAGCCAGGTTTCTTTGTGAAACGCTTCGTGGGTGCACGCTAGTGTGTGAATTCTGAAATGTACAGTGACGTCGAATGCAGCAGTGCAGGTAGTTTCGCCACCGGCGCAGCGTGCTGCCGTGCGGAATGCCGGGTGTGGAACATGAGTATGGGCAGGGGGGGGGGGCATGAACTGCGCGACGACGCACGCACGCGAATACCGGGCCGGTGTCTGGCAGAGGAGTGTCTTTTCTGGTTGGTGGAGAGAGTTCGGACGGTTGCGGTCTCACGGCAGCTGGCCCGCACACCGCGCGCTAAACACCCCCCCCCCCCCCCTCTCTATCATCTCTCTCACCCTGGCTGACGACTATTCTCCCGCGTAGACCCCCTTATCCTTTCGAGCAGCTGTCGCGTCTCGGCTCGAGTCCAGCTCAGGGTTGCCAAACTGTGGAATTTCAAGTAGCTTGTGGGTTTCTAGGTGGAATTAACGACTGCGTGAAATGCTCAATTAAAAAATAATACGGTATACATGTACGCATTTAATATTTTTGTAATTTTCGTGACAGATTTCAGACGTTTATGAATGTTCGTTGAAAGTAAAAATACTAGCTTTACTGTGACTCTATTCTTTTATTTTATGTGATATTTCACTTTCTGAAAGGTATTGGGATGCAATATTGCCAAGTTGTCGGTGTTGTATGTATGTGAAACAAGAACATGTTCTTTGGTCAGTGAGTTTTTCACGGATACAGGATTAAGTGAAATTGTGTAGCGTTGGCTGTGGGTTTCGGTATCTTTGGTCTGGCAACACTGGTCCGGCCTTGGCCCGCTAAATACAGGGCGCATGTGAAGTAAGCGTGAACTTCCTTGGTGGAACGAACAACTTACACTTGTATTTTCATCAACAGAGAAGACCATCTACCTGTCTTCTGCAATGAGGTTTAGTGTTGGAAGTCTTCTACGATATTAGAACTTGCATTGTGTACGTGCTGATAAGCAGTGTACAAACTCTAATAAGTGAGCATCTTTGAAAGCATATATCTGCTCATGGTTTATCCCTTCACGGAGTGTGAAAATTAACATTGCCACGGGCTTGATTGCTAGTAGATTTAATTTAGTACAGTGACAATTTTAAACACCTTTTGTAAGTAGCTGCAAATGACGCTGTTGGTAATGTAAATGTTACATCATTTGACTGTTTTTATTATTAATGAGTGCTTAATTTACAATGAAAAGCCTGTTATCGAAAATTGATAACATAGGTAACTCAGATTCCTGCATCAACGTGTTGGTGTCTGCTATTAAATAAACAAGTTTTCCATTGTATTAGGCGTCTGTAAAGAGAACGACTTGACTTAGGTAAACGTCTCTCGTACCATAGCAGGTGAGTTAATGTTTCACTAGTTTTCTTGAACTTCGGCGCGCTAGCTACGTGTTTTATTTAGCAGGCGAAGGTTTCACTTGGAACATAGCGCTAGGTACATTAACTTACTTTGGTAGCATTTTTTTATTTGCGTATTTTAACGACAAGCATGGGAGAGTGTTACCATCAATTGTTAAAAAGATTTTTGGATAATTGTTGCCTATTTTCCCCGTACATTATTTAAGTGATATTGAATACTTGTCAAAGTACCAAATAGCATGCATGAAGGTAGTACACTTAATCCTCCAATTATTAGTTTTACTACAGTTTATCATTTGGTCATCCGTCAGTGAAGACTGTTTTCGAACAAAAATGTTGCGTATGCCTTTTATATATTTGCAAGCGGTTTTTGATCGCAAAAGAACTACATTAATGTTCTTTTTCCAGTCATTTGCTTTTATTTCGAATATTATTCTTGAGCTCTAAGTTAGAGGCATCACAAGCCGAGTTGGAATGTTAGATTGTTTTGAAAAACATATAAAATTTTATCATTGTTTCGTTCTAGTACATTACTTTACTGTAAATTCATGGGTCCATAGCATCTAACAAATATTTATTACGTTATTACTCATATTATATTTTCTAATTATGAACATATTCTCGCATTTTCAGAGTCATCAGGTAATGTGTAATTAAAAGTTGGCGAGTGGGGCTAAAAGTACTTGTTTAATTCTAAGGTGGTATAATAATAGATTTCTTTAGTAATAGAACTAACACTAAGATTAAAAAATGGAAAATCAACACGTGCTATGAGACCTATCCTTAATGTTGGTTTTTTTTCTAATGTTAAAGTCAACTTGATAAATTTCTTGTGTAATGGGCACCGCAAAATACACATATGACTAATGGCATTCCTTTGTTTTAAGCAGTCGTAAATATCACGTACCTAGTTAATTATGAATGTAGTTCAACTTTCAACCAGCCATGAACCAGTGCAGAGATAAAGGATGCATTATTAAATAATAATTGCTTTCAACGAAATTTCAGTGCAGTAGCAAACGCGAGATTACTTAGATTCACGTCGAAGGCACTTTCTGCTGCAGCCATATGTAACGTCAGAATTAAGAAGACACGTCTTTCCTCATATCAAGTGTATCAGAAGATCACTTTGGTTACCATACCGAGCGAAAACTCAAACCGGCAGTAATATAACATATGTTTAGTGTGACCTAGCGGGTCTATCTCAAGGGAAGGGTCTATCTACCTTATGAGGAAAGGACAGATGTTAACTCATATTTATTAATTTTGTGTTAAATATATTTGATATTCATTACTAATATTCTGGCTACGCTATAAGCATACAGTACGACTCGTCGTTTATGTTACAGTTAATACTGACAGAATAACCTGTACAAACGCCCGGAGTAGAACGATGATGGATTAACTTTGATGTGTTTCAAATGTAACAGAACTAGCATTGAATGACTTGTGGCGTCAGAAATTCTATCCGTACTTCATGTTCTAGCGAAGTGAAATTTTCAGAAATCAAACTGAGCCAAAAATTTTGATTGAAAATATGTAAATTCTAAATGACGAAACTACTACCTCGTTTAAGTAGTACTTTCATATATTTATTGGTTTTATTTTTACGTCCTTGTAACAAATTATTAAGGCTTAGTTTCGAAATTCAGAGCTGGTTGCGACATACAGTAAAATATTGCTTAACAGAATTTTTACGCTCAAGTTACTTGTTATCTATATTTACTAATGGGCGAGTGCAATCAGTGAATAATTAGTTCAAATCCAATTACGATTGCACACATCAGAACAGTATTTCCTACCTAGATTTATTTTTAAATAATTAACATAGCATTTATGCTATGGAGAAATTTAATTAAAAGCACTATTTTAAGGAAACGTCTTTGTAAGTTCTGCTAGTAGTTATGATGATATTTGGCGGGCGGCGACGACGTAGGTTACTTGTGTGATGGCAGCGTTTCTGAAACACGCAGCAGCTCGTGGACCCGCCCTTTGTGCCGCGGGCTAGGTACATTGTCGAGCAGGGGCAGCTACCCGACACGCCGGCACACACTACCTTTGTGTCCGAGGTCGGGGGGACATCCATTCAACCGCCACACGGTGTGTGGCTGCAGTTCCACATCTCCCCGCGTGCTGTACCGTTCTCTACATATAGTCTGCCCCACGTGTTGGTGCACTTCGTGACAGTTTGCTGGCGTCTCTGGTCTATTGTGCAGCACTGTTTTGTTTATAGGGTTCCCTCTGCTGTTAAATACTTGGTGGACCTGGCGCGTGAACCGTGCTGTAGCGTGGTAGGGAAATAATTTTTTTCTTGTGTAACTATTAAGTATGTTTCCAATGTGTTTATCTACGAAAAGAAGACACACTTCAAACTGTGTACCCTATGATTTCAAAAATGTTGTTCGCTAATTAAAAACATGATTCCCAAGCTCCTCAAAAGTATTAAAAATAGCTTTTTTTCGTTGCAATAGCTGACATAATATCGGTCGTATTAGTAAAAGTAAGCCATAGAAACCTGCATTGGACTTACCACGAACTTTCTACAAATAAAACCTCAGGATCATCGCTTGAAGTTCCACTGAAATACAGTTTCTACGAAGACACTGCACGCTAGTTTAGTCCTTCGCGCCTAGAGGCGATGAGGTGTTTGAAGGCACGTGTTATGTTCGACTTATCGCCTTCTCCGTTCCCGTGCCTCGAACGTACAGAGAAAGCTACGATCCCTACCACCTTGGATTTATCTGTTTCTTCTCGATAACTTCTGTTTCAGTCGATTTATCAAAAATGTTGTCACGACAAGGCATATATACATACTTAATCGATTTTTTGTAATTGCTGGAACCAAATTATATTCATTATTTTGCAACTGGAAACAGCTGAAAAGGAAAAATTACTTCATTTACGGGAGCGACTACAGAGGCCGCAACATTAACAGAAACAATGCCATATGGATTCCAAAAAGTGAATTAAACAATAAACTATGCCTTGTCAGCGAGAAAAAAAGTAAAATAATGTGTCTATTCCCTGATTTATAAGAAAAACCATAAAACCGATCTGACAGGGATCAATCCCCCTTAAGGTGGCCTCCTACACAAGCCGCCGAGCCACGTGCAGAGCTTGGCCATTACAAGGATACTGCTCAACGCGCATGAGTGATGTCTGTTGCAGAAGTAACTTTCAAAGAACGTTACACGTGCGTATACCCATTTCTTGTGTACCACTACACAATGAAGCATTTTTTCTAGTGGCCGAAAACTACAAAAATGAATATTTTTGCGATCCTCATTGGGTATGAAAATCTTGACGCTGAATCTTTTAAGAAGTGTATTTATTTATTTATTTATTACGTCTTTAGAGGCGCAGTTAAGGCAGATCGCCTTTTCTTCCACTGGACCCATAACAAATACAATTGAACTATATACAATTTCTCATACATAACTGTTGAAAATTATTTACTAAAGTACAATTAAATATTAAACGTTTAACATAAAAATCAGCACCAAAAATAACAATTATATTATATTAGACATTCACTCGCTCATTCACTCACTCATTTATATGCATACTAGGCA
>PNEQ01054912.1:0-15257 GCA_003012365.1 Medauroidea extradentata
GTACATTCATCTGCCCAGCTCATTGCAGCCAATAGCCGGAGAATGTTCATATCTGCCCTGACCAATCATCTTTTACCTGGAACTGTTGCTACCACCTCCCTCCGCGGCCAGAAACACCCCCACCCCGCCACAGACACAATAGGAGGAGGTGACAAAAGTGTGGGCCTGGTTGTCGCTGGTCCTGCTTGTCGTACTGCCCCTGCCATTACTAGACACGTCTAAATGTGCAACATACCTACTATTACTGCAACGCAGGTGGCATACTTCATAAACATAAGGCAAACAACGCACACATAAAACCCACATTTTACGCAAAAAATAATAAATCTTAACTTGAAATATATATATATATATATAATATATATATATATAATATATATATATATATATATATATATATATATATATATATATATATATATATATATATATTATATTTAAAGTTAATTGCTGCACACAACTGATGTTCTCACAATTAAAACAGCATAAAAGTTTAAAAACAATTTATATTTAAAAAAAAAATTTTTCACAGACTGTTACACAATAATTGTGTCTCCTTTAGTTCACATCTGACGTGTTGGCTGTCAAGTTCCTGCATTTGGTGTCGTAGTCTTGTAGGAGAGAACACGACTACGAATATGCCGTATCAACACACAGAAAATAGTATATTTTTATCAACATCCGCCCACGTCGACCGCGACGCAAGACATAGGAAACATGTATATTTTTTCGCCGCCACGTAAACTGATACTGACGGCCCTAAGCTCTCATGATGCCGTCTTAGGGCGGAAACATTAATATTCAACCTTTGACACCACACAACTTCAAGAAGGATTGTCACTGGAAACAGAAAAAAAATTGGACTGTAGGAAATAATACCCCCCGACCATCATTCTTTAAAACATCCTCCCGCATGCATGTGAAACTTTCAGAGTTTATCTCACATTTGCACCACCTCACCTTCCCTCCACCGAAGGTTTTATACTCTAGAAGTCTTTGAATCGTGACGCAAAGGAATTATATCACGTTTGTCTTCCCAAGTCACCGAGCTTGCCGGCAAAACCCTCCAATGTCTTAATAAGCGATTTCGTACATATTTAAATATTTTATTTACAAGTTACAAGTTTGGATGTTTAATCAGCTTTAATTCCCAGGCATAGAAACTGCCGTGAATAGGAGCACCTGTATGGTCTTCTAGAATATAGGTCCTTGGGTTCGTTTCATTCACAGCAGCAATTATAAATGATTCAAGACTAAAGTTTACTTTAAACCTCTTGTCAAATTCTCGTTTTACGTTTGAAATACGAACAAAATTTCCAGTTTAAAATCTGGCATGTCTAGGATTCACTGTCTTAAGATTCTTGTAACCTGTTCTTAAAAGGGAACTATTCGTAACATTTTTCGGCGCAATTTTTATCATTCGGTGATATTTAGAAATATTTCATCTCGGTGATGTGTGGAATGATTTTAATCCAGTTTTGTGTCCCGCGTGTTGTGAATTTCCTGTACAATATTTCCTTAACTGTACGCATCACCCTTTGTACAACCACACACTTTTTGTCTGTATTCGGTAAATAATAGTTTGTACAATATTTCAATATTAATGACTTAAAATGTGAGTTTTGGAATTTTCTACCCCTATCAGGAATCGCATTACGTGGGACGCGATACTTATACAATTTTTCCATTCCATTAGTAATATTCTTGGCATGTTTGTTTTTAAGGGGAAATTACCACTAATTCTTTGAGTTTATGTCTACAACCATTAGAATTAATTTGTATCCTTTATTCACTCAAGCATACTGGCTGAAATCTGTCAGGTATATTTGAAATAAATTGTTAAAACCATATGTTATTATTTTCCTTCTAGGGAAATTAATTCTGCGAGGGCCATGTAGATCACGAGTCAAGTGTTCGATATTAATTCCTTTATGTATCTATCTTCTTGCAATTCTTCGAGCATAGAGATAATTTCAGAATCGTGACTATTATTTCCAGCCTGCTGAGATGCTAGTAATAAGCGTAAAAGTATCACAAGCTCATTCGGATTGTTCCAATAAATATAATTAGCTTCCCATCAGGTTTGTTTAATCCAGTTCTCTGTACGATACTGTACTGACGACTAATCAGAGGAAACTTGGGGTTGGCGATGTTTTTTAACTCGCCGGTGTCTGCGTCATTGTCCACATACTGTGCATTAGTTAAATCAGCCAAATATTTAAACAAGTCCAAATCAATGTCAGAGTACCCATTCGTATTTTTTAAAATAATAATTCGTAAAAGCCAGGACTGACATTAACTCTGATGTCGCCTACTTTCAGTCTATCCCCAGGTAAGAACATAATATTACAAGTTTGAGAAAAACTTAATGTGTGGGGCATTGCCCATGAGTACTTTTGGCATAGAGGTCTTATAATTAGAAATAAAAGAGTTGAATTAAATTATTGACATACTAGCTCACAAAGCTTACAACAACACTAAACAGCAGTCAAATATAACATTCACAACACAATTAGTTATGGACACAATAACTCCTGTGTCACAGACACGTTAATTAACTTTGACCATTAAAGCATAAAAAATGTCTACCATCAATTAATTAAACACTACAAATCACAATAAAATTCAGTCATAGATCCAGTCAACAGTCTCTCAAATAGTGACAGTGTACAACCTAATAGTCTGCAGTGGTGATGAATCGCCGTTTGCTGCGCAACACCACCCGTGCACCGCTGTCTTCAAACTTGAGGTCTTCGGTTCGACTCCCGTCGCGCACCTCCTCTTTGCTCGTCAGCCCGCCGCAGCAGCCCTCTTGTTTCGCCCAACACTGCTTCGAAGGTAGCCGCCTACCGCTTCACAGTAGACTCTGACGTCACCAAGATGTCTTCACCAGTCTCTCTCCACAAGCATAGCACCTTCCTCTAGCATGACCAATTGTGAACTCTCCCAAATATTCCGATTCGGGGATTTTATACTCCTGCCAAACTCCAGGGATTACCCGAATTACATGGGTCTAAAAATAGATATTACAACATGTTTCGGACATGACTCGAGTCACGTAGGCCGGCCTCGTAGGGCAAAAGCGCAGTTGGGACAGGTATCTATGACGTAGTTTCGGCGTGACTTCTATCACATAGTCTCCCGGCTCGTGAATCATGGGCCAGTCCACACGGTGTTGCGACACAGCTTCCAACCACCCGGCCCTCACACACAGCATGTAACACTGCCCCCTTTTTTTAAGTCTGTTCGTCCCGGACAGACACAACAGCCTCAGATCCATCGTAGAGGGGCTAGTCTGTCCATGTGTACAACTTTAGTTCCTCTCGCCCGAGAGCCTCGACGAATAATCCGAAACACCACATCATTGATCTTCTTCACTATTTCATAAGGGCCTTCCCAATTATTTTGCAACTTGGGACAATACCCCTTCTTTCTCTGAGGGTTGTACAGCCACACCAGTTGTCCTTCTTGGAATGTTTCATCGGGTGCATTCCTATCGTAGCGAGTCTTCATCCTGTCGGTGTTGATCCTAAGGTGTCGCCGTGAAAAGTTGTGGGTGTGAACCAACTTGCGACGTAACTCGCTGGCATACGCTGGGGAAGCAATCTGGTCTTCCTCCGCCGGTCGTCCGAACATCAGGTCGCTCGGGAGACGGAGCTCTCTTTCCTTGTGCTCGACCAGAGCAACACGCCGCACAAAATTGCCTTGACAGTGTGCGGGGATAACGCTCTCACTGGATGCCGGCAAAACAGTCGTCTTGCAACATTCCACTTGGCAGCTGGTTGACGAGGATAGTTCACTTCATGGCATCATCACCAGTTCTCGGTTGCCAGCCCTTAGTACTCCTGACCGAGTATCTATACAGCAACACATCCAAGCCCAGTAAACATTCATCTTCTATGTCGGCTATGTACACTTCGTGTTCAGTGCAGAGGTCCCCCAACTTCAATTGTACCTTCCTCTTCCCCTTCACTGATGTAGTCTCACCTGTTACTGCCGTCAGAAAGCTTTGTCTGGACTTATGGCCATGTGTTCGCTGGGGAGAAGGTACTAAGATGTCCGATCTGACAACAGTAATGGTTGTTCCAGTGTTTACAACCATGTGGCAAGAAAGATTATCCAGACTGCCCTATATTAGGATTTAATTACCCTCTTTTTTCACTGAGCGTACTCGATGAATTACTGGGGCCTTGTATTCCGCCATCAGTTTCCTTCCCTCTGTAAGATGTCCTGACTCATAACTACATTTATTAGGTTGCCATCGTGTGCACTGTGCTCGCAGATGTCCGGGTCGTCCACATGTCCAACAATTCAGTCGTCTCTCTGGTCGATGATAAATCACAGCCGATGGCTGTATAGATTTGGCATTCCCATATGGTTAGTGTTATTTTGTTGCAGCTGCTTCCCCTTCACATGCTAATAAAATGTGCTGTGAAGCCTGGATTCCTCAGTCTTTGTTCGTCACTTGTCGATTATTTATCGAGTTCGCTGCTTTCCTTTTTCGTGTTCTTGCTTCAAGATTATATAGTTAGGTTTATAGTTTTTCAAGATTTTTTATAGTTAGTTTAATAGTTATTATGTCAAGATTTTATGGGTTTATAGTCTGTTCACTCAGATTTTTGTAGTTAGATTTATAGTTTTTCTTCTAGGTTTTTATAGTTAGTAATTTTTTACAGTCATTTCATCAAGATTTTTATAGTTACTTCTTCGTTGTTAGTTTACTCTTCAGTATTCTTATTAACTATTATTTCAAGATTTTATATAAGTTTAGTTGTTTTAAGTGTCTTCTGTAAATACTCTTAATTAGTCTTCGTTGTTCATTTCTCTCATATTTAGTTAAATTTTTAATTCATATATTTTATTTTCCTAACAACTTTTTTTTATTCGCCTGGTAATGGAGAACACAGTTGCTACATTTGTTCCTCCTTCATCCCTAGAGTGTGATTTCTGCAGTAAGGTGTTCGCCAATCGCTGCAATGGTTTAGGCTATGAACACAACTGCCATCTTAACCCTTTCAGGGAAGAGCTTCAGATGTGCGAGAAGTGTGGAGTGGGCAATTCCCTGTAAGGACAAAATGGACCGTCATCTCCGTTCTTCCCAGGGGAACATTATTCAGAATGCAACTATGCGATGCAAGTTCTGCAATGTTGTGTTCGCCCACACATATCATGCACATCGTCACGAGGTAAGCTGCAAGTTTAATTCAGAGAAGAAGACAATCACATGCACTAAGTGTGAGAAGGACTTCACTCGAGCAGGCACTCTTTCAAGACATGCTGCAAAGTACAGAGGACCTGCTCCAACACCTGCTAAGAAGACACGTGTTGAGCATACACCTACGCCTCGACCACGATCATCATGCGCACCTAGGCTGGTTCCATCTAGTGCACAACAACCAGGCCCTGCAACTCGTCCTCGGATTGTTGCGGGTGCTGGAATCGAAACCTGTTTGGCTTTGTTCTGGCTTAAACTGCATTCAGAGCTAACTTGAAGTCATATGTGTCAGAGAATACATACAACCATACTCAAGATATTTGCACATACTTAGATTCAATGAAAATGAACATTGTTGAGCAGTTATTTGAAGAAATTTCTATACAAAGTGCTGTCAAGTTTAATCTGTTTCTAGAGTGCTTGTAGGGAAATCCTGAACCCCATGAATAAGAGGAGTCGACACATGCATTTAAGACCAAAAACATACCAGTCTGCAATATTCATGATATCGAGGAGGCTGTGGCAGCCTGCATTGAAAAGATGTGCAGTGAAGAGACTGAGTTTCAGGGTAAGGGTAGTGGCTGGACTCTGGTGGAAGTCTAATCTCTCCAGCTTAGAATTAATAAGCTCGATCCCTTGTGTGCCTCAAACTATATGGAACTTCCAGTTCTTGCTAACAACACAAAGGCTGTAACTAACCCACAGAACGATGATCACCAATGTTTAAAGTGGGCGATCTTAGCAAGGTTCGTAGAAGGAAGACATTCCTAGCGAGTGAATCATCGGTACCATGATTTGGAGGATAAATTCAATTTAGCTGGTATTGACTTTCCTACACCTCTACAGCAGATAAAGATCTTTGACACAAATAATCCTGGAGTTAGTGTGAATATATTTAGCATTATTTCTGTTGATGATGTACAGAAGGTAGTACATACACGTGTGGTGGAATATGATGAGAAAAATAGAAACTATGTCTATATTAAGAATTTTTTAAGGCTTGTTCTTTAGAAAATGGCATCTATGGATATAAACTGTATATATGTAAAAGATGTTTTCAATCTTACGATGACCTACCACGAGTGACAGGTCTTACTGGAACAGAAACACTTGCAGCTCACAAGAAGCACTGCAACCCACATGCTCCTGCCAGAATCGAGATGTCAGAGAAGATTGAATATGGTAGTCCACTTGTTCTCTGCTTCAAGAACTTTCAGAATGCAGATAAGATTCCCATTGTTGTTTTTGCAGATTTTGAGGCAATGCTGGTTTCGATCGATACTTGTCAGCCTGATCCTGCTACATCCTACACATACAAACACCAACGACATCAAGCTTACAGTAAGTGTATCAATATTCAAGTAGACATGCAAAAATACCAACAGCTAAAACCATCAGCCTTTCTACAAATCTGATATTGTACAGGGGGATGGATGCAGAAAAGAAGTTCATTGATGAGATTGTAAACATTGGCAAACAAATTGAAACTATTTACAAGGACGTAGAAGACATGAATCCACTGACTGATCTCGAGTTGCTGTACCATCTGACTGCAGAGGAGTGCTGCTACTGTTCTGAGCCTTTTACCAAGATGAACTGGAAGGTGCATGACCACAATCATTTTACAGTAAATTACATTGGTCCATAATGCAATGAATGCAACAAACTTCGCCGACGTCCGAAACGACTACCTGTGCTCTTTCACAACCTCGTCTATGATGAGAATTTTTTCATAAAGCATTTGGGATATGACGATAAAGAAATTTTTACTATCCCCCACAAAGAAGAGAAGCTGACCACATTCTCTAAGTCACTGGGTTATCATTTACATTGCAATTTGTAGACACATATAGGTTTATGTCTGCTAGTCTTACAACACTTGCCGACAACCTCCCTGCTGAAAAAATTGATCAATACTGGCAAGTTTTTCCGACCTGATGAGATGATACTTGTAAGGCACAGAAGGTATATTTCCCTATGATCATGTTGATTCATAGGCAAAATTGGACGAACCTCAGTTACCTCAAAAACCAGCATTCTTCAACAAATTGACGAATACCGACAATACTGACGCAGACTACATGCATGCACAGGATGTGTGGATCAAGTTTGACTGCAAAACACTGGGTCAATACTCTGACGTATATCTCAAAACAGTTGTTCTTCTGCTGACAGTTATATTCGAGAACTTTCGTAACCTCTGTCTTGAATCATACAAACTTGGTTGTGTGCGATATGTAAATGCGCCTGGCTTCTCCATTGATGCTATGCTAAAGGTAACCAAAGTTAAATTAGAGCTGCTGACAGATTACGATATGTACACTCGGCCACACAAAAAATGTCGCCTGTCTACAGGCCACAAATTTGTCTCAGTCCCACTTCGGGTATCATCGGCAGAGTACAGAGGCACACATCGAAATCGCAACAACACGCTCGTACCGTTCTTGAGACGCGGGTTCGAATCCCGTTGATGGAATAGAATTTTTTATTTTTTTCCCCACAGAAACAACGTATTAAGAATGACACTGTTCAAAATGAAATAAGTATTTATCATGTATTTCATTCGTAACCATCAAGAACCCAAAATATAATGTCAAGTTTATTCCTACTATTATGTTAATAAAATAGGAAAATAATCGTCGTAAGTTTTGCGAATATAAGATATCCGTGTGGTATTCAGATAAGACCCAATTATTAACAGAATATTTGTTTAAAACAAAGGTACCAAAGAGCTGTAACTTTAAAATGTCATAGAATTTTCAAATTCTAAGTTACTAATTGTCATAAGAACATTACAAATTATGGATTGTTCACACTGGCATTTTAATCGTTTAATAATACAAGGAAACGAATGTCACCTGGGTCGTTTATCTTTTAGAATGTAGTATCATGAAGCACAATGCATTTAAGATTCGAGGTAAAATAATTATTTCCGCTAAATACTTACACCAAACTTATAACATATTATATGACCCTACAATCGTTATAAGAAAACAATGAATTTCTCGGATCATGCCAAGCGGTTCGTAGTAGACGGTGATTTTGTGAGCCGTCCAATATATATGTATATATAGAGCTATATTTATATATTAATCATGCGTTTTGCATAATTTAAAACAGCGTGTTGCGTTCATGCCCAAAAATCAATAATCGGTGCTGACGATTCAAGACTATTATAAATACCTTTGTTATATTTTAAGTAATGTTCAAATATCCTTATTTACAACGTATTAGTCTGAATCAAATACACATGAATATTTATAATTTATAACACTACACCATACGTGTTAGCTTTGAATGGAATGATGTGATAATTATATTTGTAAATTGCAATTAAAACGTTAATTTAAAAAGTTAATAAGGGTAGATATTTGGAATGTCAATTTTAATAACTTTTATTTTATAGGACCTCATTGCCAAATAATTAAACTCATTACGTTACATCGAAAACCTTCAAGGTTGGGTGATTCTTTCATTGTGACTTAATTAATCATTTAAACCAACTATTAAAACGTCCAGGAACGCTTAACCGTAAACAGGGAACCCCTTGGCAAAGCAGCTATTTTCATACGCGACAAATTACGCGATGGGTGTCAATGCCAGATAAGTAAAGAAAATTTGATGTGTATAACTTTGATGTAAAACATACATATGAATCACGCAAGAATGTCTGAAAATTCAAAGTTGATTAGATTACTTTAGAAAACAAAGCAGTCCAGTGACATTTTAAACACACATGTTCATTTATAAAATGCCTTATTCACTTGCACTGATCAGAAGTTCATAGAATTGCGCCCTTACCTTTTGAAATATGGACGTTCAAATATTTTAAATACATTTATTAAATGGATTGCACAGTTTATAAACTGTGCAAGTGAAGTATATTTAGACATACATTTTTTTATTTGTTTAAGTAATGTAGTATCAATTTCGTTTGTAATGTGTTTTATGATAATAGTGCTTTTGTTATGTACAACATTTCGTTTTTGGTGAGTGTTTACACACATATATATGTAAAAACTTAATTTTCAATTGTTTACTTTATGTATACAGTCAATTTCAAATGGATTTTTATCCAAATGCATCAGCAATATTAAGCATTTTGTATAGAAGACTAGCACATCCTGCAGTATTTACATATGTTACGTAAAATGTGTCACATTATTAATGGTGGCGTTAGTCAACTAGCAAACATGTTGGAAATAGGCTTTATACATAAATATGTTGACATTTTATTAGTGTATGTCCACATTACTTTGGCGTCCCTCTACAGTCTAACACTTCTCTCATTGCCTTTATGAACCAAAAGTTTTTAAACGACGAGCTCGTACCTCTAAATATAGGTTGCATGACCTACACTTATTGATATAAACTATTTTGATCATTAAAAAAGTAGTACTGCATTGCACTGTCGTAGATACCAATAAAGGCACTAAGATACGTGTTAGACTGTAGAGAGACGCCAAACAAATGTGCAGTGGCGGCTCATGAGTTGTTTTCAGGTGGGGCTGCAGATAGTCAGCACTATACTCTTCTGATGAACGCGCAGTATACCTATGGTAACGAAAGATGTACTCGCTACTGATTCGTTTACGATCACTCAGTAAAATGTGGCACCTACATACCAGCGTGTCAGTGGTTATTGCGTCAACTAGCGCTCAACCTGTCCATATTGGACTATCTGCAGCCTCACCTGGCAACAACCCACGAGTCGCCTCTGGAAGTGTGGACATACACTGATAATATGTCATAATTATATAATAAGCATATTTACAATGTGCTTGGCTGTTAATAACGCGACAATTAAAATTATGAAATATTTTATGTTACATATGTAAATATTGCAGGATGTGCTGGTCTAAATCTCGTAATTGTAACGAATTATCAATATAACAATAATTATTTTTATTTTATTTTTGAGAAAATGCAGTTACTAAGTAAAGCCATATAATAAGGAAAAAAAAATACATTTGTACGCAACTTAAATTTCCTCTCGTATTAGGTTAGTGTTAACATACTATTTATTCAGCTTGAGATATGAGATAGTTAAATAAAATTATTTGACAAGAAACACATCGATTTTAATGCTGCTAAATAACAAAAAAAAAAAAAAAAAAAGATATTCTGTTCCAATAGAAGAAAAATGCGTATTTATTTCGAATAATATGCAAGTAGACCCAAAACAACCTTACACTTCTTTATATAATGACTGTAGTTATTACATATATAAATCAGTAGAATAAATAGAGAGAGTCCTCTTCCCTACCAACACTTATGTTTTAATAACATGCAGAACAATATTCATAAACAATAGAAATCATCGAAACATAATTTAGCAATATATTGTTTTAAAATATAATACTTGAATTTCTGTATTCGTGATATTTCTACATCAAAGTCGTTTTCTTTTCTTCCTTTTTGGCTATGAATGAGTCAGTAAACCCGTCCACGTAAATTATATGATCCACATTAGATCGTGCGGAATAAACTTCACTTACTAATATCAGAATTGTTATTTTACATAGTTATCCAATGCATCAGTTGAGTAAACATTAGCCGTCATGACCTATTGCAATCTTATTATTTGGTTGCAGTGCCACCATGTGATATCTTACAACTTATATCCAATTGTTGCATTCTTATACCTACAGTTTTCATAAGTGTTGTGACCCAATGTGTAAACTTCCCAGTGGAATCAAGGTTCAAATCCAACGTAAGAACTTGGTCTTACATACATTTACATATAGGAACAGTTTTGTTTTTATGGCCCTATAAACATTAAACAAACAAAATTTTTAGTATGTTGCTGTACTCCTGAAAAGGACTGATTACGTACGAGGGTTTTTACTATGGGGTCCAGTTACCATTAGACTACATTACTGCAAAACCTCCCTCTTCTACTAGAGCAACCACACGCTCACGTATTGACTGTGTGTTGTACGTTATTACTCGAACTAAGGAGTGAAGTGCGGGACGTCTGTATTAGCAGCTTGTTATACCAGTACTACGACAACATATGATACAACTTGTCCGTTAACTACGGTACACGATATCTTCGTTACCGAACAGTTTCCACTTTAAAAGTTTGTTCTTGGTTTTATATGCATTAAGTAGCTCGGTGTTAAAATGCATGTATGATATGCGGGAAAATTGAGTTAAATCACAAGGGCGCAAAGTAACATTGGATTATTATTTAAGTGCCATTTTTTAACAGGTTTTGTAAACATCGTGTATATTTTAATTTATTTGTAATACTGGCCATTATTCAACATTGTCTCAATGTAGCAATATGTAAATACAATGGGCTACACGTATGATATTTAAAATTCATGAAAAATAAATTCACACTCAAGTACAAGGCGAAATATGAAATTAATATAAAAGATATTTCGTTAAAGCAGTTTCATTTGGATATACCACACATATAACATATGAAAACAGCTACATTAAAGTAATTCTGAATATTTACCCATGTTTAAACAGTAGAAATGTTGAAAACAAAATTCTGCTGAGGACTTACAAACAGATTTCGAGAGAAGGAAACTGCTTATTATCTAAGCGAACATGAAAGTTTTCATACCTTCCAAAATGGCAGTGTGTACAGAAGCTATTTTTCAGACCTTTTGGATACGCAGTAATTATTTCAAAAGTGGGTTGCGACCAGAATAAATACTTATACCGTACACACTGGCCCAAAACACAATTTAAATAAATCAGCCGTATGTCCGACAAAAACAAACTGTTTCAGACCCGCCTAGTGCCGGCTGATGTACTGAAGGAAGATGTCACAGACGCAGCTGTTTTGTGAGAAAATTATTTCGCAATCGTTTCAAATGTAAGATTTTCTAATGGCTGTAGTTACCACAAATCACCTGCAAAATTTAAAAATTTCACCTTTGTGGGCTAGATTTTCCATGCAGATAACGTAGATGATTTTAGTAAAATTTGTAAGAAAGTCTCATTATCTTCAAGCGTGCAAATCTAATTAACCGTGACATCTTATATGTAAATCGCCGAGCCACAATTAAGTTAAAATATATGTATTATTATAAAACGGCGTAAACTATTCGCTTTTCACACAGCTATTTAGTGAAAGTATTCAAACAATATTATTTGTAGCCAAAAGTATAACCCATTGCAGTATTAATAAATAATTAAATTCTGACGTTTATTTTAGTTGCTTTATACGCCGGGCGAATTCCACTTACTTTTTCGTCAACAAACATAGGAAATATTGAAATGGCAATGCTCATTACAAAAATATATTACTTTACTCATCTGATATGTTGTAAGTTTTTCTCGTTTTATGTACAAAGCTCCTGAAATATAAGTGAATAAGGCATTTTATAAATCAACAGGTGTGTTTAAAATGTCACTGGACTGCTTTGTTTTCTAAAGTAACCTAACTAACTTTGAATTTACAGATATTCTTGAGTGATTCATTTGAATATTTTATATCAGAGTTATACACATCACATTTTTCTTAACTTATCTGGCATTGGCACCCGTTATCGCGTAATTTGTCGCGTATGAAAATAACTGCTTTGCGTGTCGAGGGGTTCCCGGTTTACTGTTAAGCATTCTTGAACTTTTTAACAGTAGGTTTAAATGATTAATTAAGTCACAATGAAGGAAACACCCAACATTGAAGGTTACTGATGGAACATAATAAGTTTAATTAATTGGCAATGAGGTTCTATAAAATAAAAGTTATTAAAATTAACATTCAAAATATATACCCTTATCAACTTTTTATGTTAAGGGTGCGGCTACCGCAATTTTCATCACCATTTTTTTATTATTTATTTGTACCAAATTTTTTTCTTATTTAAGACACAAAATGTGACTAAATTTGGCTCTTATAAAATTTTTTATCTCTCATATTTTTCGTATAATGGCTTGTTAAAGTCATATTTTGCCTGTTTCCGTTTTAACGACTACACTAAAACCAACTGATATACCAAACTCAAAAAAGTCACAGTGGATAAAGACATTGCAGGCTACAATGACGTGCTCATAAAAATAAACAATAGAAGTTATTCGTATTTTAATAAAATGCTGAAACTGAAAATAAAAATTTAATAATTTCTTCAAATAAAAATAATTTTTATTGTTTATTTTTATGAGCATGACATTGTAGCCTGCAATGACTTTTTCCTCTGCGATTTTTTGAGTTTGATATATCAGTTGGTTTTAGTGTAGTCCTTAAAACGGAAACAAGCAAAATATGACTAACACGCCATTACGCAAAAAACTATGAGAGATAAAAAATTTTTCATTAGAACCAAATTTAGTCACATTTTGTATATGAAATAAGAAAAAAAATATCTGGTACAAATAAAAGAAAAACATGTGATGAAAATATCGGTAGACCGTGCCCTTAACGTTCTAATTGCAATTTACAAAAATAATTATCTCAACATTCCTCTTAAAGCTAACACGTATGGTGTAGTATTAAACTTGAATAATGTTATTAAATTATGAATAATAATGTGTATTTGATTCAGACTACTATATTGTAAATAAGGTTATTTAAACATTACATATAATGTAACAAAGGTATTTAGAATAGTCTTGAATCGTGAGCACCAATTATTGATTTTTGGGCATGAACGCAACATGCTGTACTAAATCATGCAAAATGCACTATTGTATAAATATATATATATATATATATATTTACATGTACACAAATAAATTAATAGCTATATATGTGTATATATATATATAAGTATTGTAGTATAGCCGATTCTATTGCAGGAGTCTAGGAGCGGGATCGGGGGATCTTTTCAGCTTGTGTCTCGTAATTATTTGTGTACGGTCTACCCACCATCTTGGTTAATGTCCTTCTATCTTGTTTTTTTTTAAATTAGTTTTATTGTTGTCCTCTAGGTAGGGCTGCCAGTAGTTACTGATCGTCTCCTAGATGGCGTTGATTATAAAGACTTTGGTGCTGAGTCTTTCCACCAAAGAGCTAGTAGCTATACCAGTCGTATTGGTTCTAATGTCGTCTGCTAGATAGCATAGATGTTGTATGCACTACTGGTTTAGCCCGTCTCTGTTTTCAAGTATCACCATTAAGAGCGCTACCGCACCTAACCTAACTTAACCTGACCTGTCCTTCTAACAAGTTACATGTCTAGCCTTGTTTCTGTTCTTCGTTTAACCTAACACTTATTTTCCCTTGTATGTCTGTCTTGTATCATAGTACACTGCTAGGAATTCTTCTAGTATGTTGCATTCTCGTAAGGCATTGAATATGTTCCACTCGTGTAGGTCTTAGAGTATTTTGTTTCTGTAAGGTGTTTATAAGTAGTGTAGGGTAGTATTATTTTACCTCTAGTAATAAATGTCTTCTTCTAATTCTTGTAATACGTTATTCTTGCTTTGCTTTGTCAGGGCTTGGTAGAATTTAAGTTACGGCTAGGCCATTTATTTAATATGTTTTTAATGCTGAAATCATAACTTAACCTGACCTAACCTGACCTCCTACCATGTTACATATCTAACCTTGTCTCCGTCTATTTCTTTAACCTAATACTTTTTTCCTTTGTTTGTATGACCAATAGTATTTTTTTAACCAGTTTTATAAATTTTAAATGTTTTTTTTTCATGTTGTAGCTATCACACATGCTCGACTGCGAGTTAGTTTATTTATTTTTTCTCTTTTTTTGTTTTAATTTATTAACATTTATGGTGTTACTTTCGTATATGTAAGTTTCACCTTGAAATGCATGATAATGTATTTTTTTATTGCTTATGCGTAGAATGAATGATCAATTTGTTTTGTGCTCAACTTTTTATACGTTATATTTCTGTTCTTTAAATATTTTCCCTTTCTTATACCTTTTTCTGACACTTATAATAATGAACTCATTAATCTTGCTTTTGGGAAACATGTTTTCCAATAAAATACAACAAAATATATTTAGAAATTTTATTGAGTTAATTTATTATTTTGAATACATTTCTATTCAAAATCATTCTTGAGCTGTGGTGAGACATCATGTCTAACTGATAACTGTACTCAGCAATGCGGTGG
>PNEQ01054913.1:0-15253 GCA_003012365.1 Medauroidea extradentata
ACAACGTCGGCGCCAGAAATCCTACAGCCTGGAGAAGCTTGCAACACCTGAAGTTACTCACTTCACCAGGGAAAATTTAATAATATGCTAAAATTGCCAAAACTCAAAAATTGGTCAAAATACAAGAAAAAGTTATATCAACAAAATTAATTAAAATTTTACTGTGGTCAATTTGAAACCAAACAAGCCAGGAAAATAAACAAATGACTCTACTTTAAAATTCCTTGACTATTTTATATTTAAATTTTGAAAGGATGAATTTAAATTAATATGTCCCCAATTACTAAGTTATTGAATTCTGTTGTATCACACCGGACACCTGACTAACTTACCCTGAAAATGCATATAGCCTGTTAAGAAAGATTTACATATAAATTTAAATAAGAAAATAAAAACACTTTATAAATATTTAAACAAGATGGGGAAGTGGCTGAACACTTCACACTCTGCTGACCATTTCTCAAATATAGAATATTCTGTCACACTATACTTTATACTTTATACCAGCTATACAGTAACTTGATACTTTCTGGAAACCCTCTAGCTTGGATCGGTTTTCAAACCAACTATGTATCCTTCCGCCCAACGTAGTGAATCTGTCGAATAGGCATGTCAATAATGCAAAAAATGTATAGTGTACTGTATTGTAATTTCAATCGGTGATTGAACAGTTCTGATTAAAAACAGTCCTTTAGTGTGTGACTAAACAATACTAACAATGAAAATACAATAACAAAAAATTTAAGGCAAATAAAAAAAATAGAAAATAGGACCAGACTTGAAAATATCAACACACAATATCTACAGAAGTTGAAAGATATTCATAATAATTACAACCAGTCCCAGACACTATATTAAGCCTCAAAAAAATTGGACGACACGTGGGGTGACTATGGGACACTTAAAAATTAAATTATTTAAATTTTCCATAATTGCAAACTGTGAGTACACATTAATTAAATGTCAGGTGGCTATTTATTATTAGAAATTTATGACAAGTAACTGTTCTTATTTATGGCTATAAAATAAGCAAAAATATTTTTTGTATTGTCCCGAAGTCTTACGGTATTGTTACACGTTTCTAAATTATGCTTGTTGTCAAAATTTTAAATTTATCCAGTCTAAAAATTCATAAATATGTTAATATTTATGTCTATCAAATATGCAAAAAACATTTTTCGTAATGTCCCAAACTCGCCCCCACTTACGGTATTGTTAAACGTTTCTAAATTATCTTGGTTGTCAAAATGTTACATTTATCCAGTCTAAAAATTAATAAATAAGTTAATATTGCAAAAAGTATACATGTATATAAGGTGTGATAGTATAAGTTATTGAAAATATTTTACTGTCAATCCCACATAGACCTACTACAAGAAACAAAAAAAAAAAAACTAATTTGTGCCACAAAAAGTTGTAGTTATAAATGTAATGGAGGAAATTATGTGCTGGAAAGTAAACAACTTTGGTAAGTGACACACATACTTTATAACAGATAATAAGTGAACACAAAAAACTAATGCACTTGCACATTACATGCAGTCTTAAGCAAACTTTTAAAAATTATCAGCAGTGCATAACTTTGTATAACATGGTCTGATAAACTCGTATATAGTAGGATGGGTTGCAAAAATTAATTTTTAAAACACTGAATTCTAAAATGACTTAAATGTTGACTACTTGCATGCTAGTCAACAGAAAAACAGAAAATAATTACTATTTAAGTCGAAAAGGTGTTTTTTAATAACACAATCAAGAAATTGACTTTTACCTTAAATATATACTGTTAATTTTTTTATAGAACATACTATGTCTTTGTTGCCTGAGGTCAGAAAAAATTATATGTATGACATACAACCAATGCTTTGCACATTAAAATTACCACTACTTTGAAGTCCACATTGTTTGAATGTAATATTAGTTACCACAAATTACGATAAATGTGTTGAGAGTATCATACAAAATTTGAGTTAATATTTTTATATTTATGTAATAAAAATAATTGCACCTTTTATTTGGGAACTTACCATCCTTACCAATGTAGTCCTACAAATTACAGTTTTTACTAGTGTTCAAAGTCCAAGTTATTTCACCTTATTTCACAACAAGGTTATCACATGGACCCACATAATTAAAACAGTTGCACAAATAAGCCAGGTCCATAGTCATAAAGAAATAAATTAACTCAAAAGACTTATGAACGTAAAATTAAGCTTCTGTTAACATATCAATAAAGTAGGCATACACAAATCTATTTGTTTTTTAAGTTCCTACCTGCCTACAAGAATAACTGCAGATATGAACACACTGAGGTTTAATATAGAGAATTGAAATTTATTTATCTCAATTTTAATGATGCTTGCTATCCAAAATCATTTAGACGGCTCGCGGAATGCACACAAAATTAAACAATGTAATTTGATTAATTGGTTTAAAAGTTGTTTTTATTACTAGAGATACTGTAATAAACATATCTTAATTTAATATACTGACACGGTAAATTTGCAGTTACTTATGTGTCAATATCTTCACAGTTTTATAAACTAAACCAACTACCCTTCACTATAACCGAACGGCCATATTAAGTAAACAGCACCTAAAATCTATAAATTTCCTGGAAATGGATACATTATGTACATATGCCATTAAACAATTTCAAATACTTCAGCTGCTTTTCATAATGTACACAACTTTTTCTATGACATCAATGCCAACCTAACCTTCCTACCATTCTCGTATCACAGTCGTGTTTTACTAATTTTTTAAATAAATATTTCAAACAATTTTGATACTCTCGTAAATTTAATAATAAAAAGTAAATTTATTTAAATATTTATCTTACCATACTGTTTTTTTATTTGCTTACAAAGTTGTATGGTAATAACGGAAGTATTCCCAGTATTCTTTTTCAACAGTTCGTTCTAAAAGTATCAACTTACCCTGCGGCGCCTATACATCACATTCCATCTATATTCAATTATTATTACTAAACTCATCAAAATGCATGTGTTTCACTGAAAACAATGTTCACCCCTTTATCCCCATTAGGTGTCAAATTTTGATAATCATAAAATTATTTTTTAGTTTATTAAGGAAACATAATTCTTAAGCAAAAATAACATAGATATCTAAAAGTCCAAAGGGTTCATAATTTCTATATACCTATGTATAAAAGATAACACTGACTGACTGACAGACAGACTTATCAAACTGCAGCCCAAACTGCTGAACCTAGAATCGTGAAATTTTTTGTGTTGTTTTCTCTCAGGTCATAGGCAAACACTAAGGAAGGATTTTTCAAAATTTGACCTCTAAGAGGGTGAAAAGTAGTGAAATGTATTTCCGAACGAACGTCGATAGAGCTCGAACCAGATGGCCTATCATCGTGATTTTTACTTTAATGGGACACACATAAGAAAGCATATAAGCCAATTTTAGGATTCTTCAAAATTCAACATTTAACATGTGTTTCCAATTAGTTATAGATAACTATCAAATCCATCGGCATATAGAATTGGTTTTCACTTCAAAATGTTGCTTACGTAAATATCCAAAAAGTAGTTTACGGATTTTTTTGAAATTCGACCCCCAAACAGTAAAAAGGGGCTGAATGTGTTTTTTATGAATCATCTATATCTTTGGAACACAATTAACTATTGTCATGATTTTGACTTCAATTTATTACATATACAAATGTCTACGATAAGACTCCAAGACGTTTCTAAATTCTTTAACTAAGAGGGTGAAAAATCGTGAAGTATGTTTTCGATTATTCCTCCATATCTATCAAACCAATTGAGATATTGAAGTACTCTATGCTATAGATTGATGTTTATATCAAAGTACCATTCAAATACATTTTCCAAATTCTGCCCCAAAGAGGTAAAGAAAGGGGAAAATGTTTTTTCAATTCACAATCAATACATATCGACCACATTGACTTTTTATATAGCGACGTGATTGTCACTTAAGATTGATGCTAACTCAAATACCTGAAAACTAATTTAATGAATTGTCGAAATTCGCTACCTAAAAAAGGTGAAAAGTGGTGAAACGTTTTTTCAATTAATCATCTATATATCTCGAGCCCAGCGGACTATTGTCGTGTTTTTCATGTCTATTAGACACCAATAGAGTATTCTAAAACGTGATTCTAGGGTTTTTTAAAACTCTCTCTCTTCGAAGGTGAAAAGACCTGTAATGTGTTTTAGACAAATCCTCGCTATCTACAGAACACGTCAAGATATACAGTTAATTTTTGCTTCAGGATGGTGATTACAGAAATTATCGCAAAACGGTTGAAAGATTTTTCGAAATTCGAACTCTCAGTACTGTGGAGGGGTCATATGTATATTTTAATGAATTATTGATTTTGATTCGGCTGAATGGGCTACCGTCGTGATTTGCACTTCAATTGGTTACTTATTCAAATGTCTAAGATCTGGATTTAAAATATTTCAAAATTCAACACCCAAAAGGGTGAAAAAGCATAAAATATGTTTTCTATCAGCCCATATCTATCTAACCAGTAGACATATTGAGGTTTTGTTCGCATCACAGTGATGCTTACTTAAGTATTTAAAAATATATATGAAAGTCTTTTTACTTTATAGGATTACTTGATTATTAAGAATAAAACTAAGTTTGAAACCTTTCAAGGCAGACAATCCGAAAACCAAGTACCAACACCGAGAAATAAATTATACAGAAGTTTCACTCTACTGTAACCTATCGAGACGTGGTGTTGTACAACTTCTATGAACCCAGGACATGAATATTTTATTTTTTTTAATTAAATTTGTTTTTGTGAATGATGTGAAGGTTACATGACGCAGTTGCTTGTAGCTCAGGTCTACATTCCGGGAGCTACTGGGTTCGAATTCCGTTAAAAGCTGCATGTGGACGTCCAATTCGGACACAAAAAACTGCAAGGCAAATCAAACTAGTGCAATTTGGATGTAGTCGCTTAAAAGGGGTAAAAATGGATTATGCAGTTCACTTTCCACTTAGATTCCTCGACAAAATCAGCTCACATATATTATCGCACTAATTTAAATTTTGGGGCACCGAATACATTTCCGTGAAACCTTTTCCCACAAAAACTTTCTAATGACATTAAACTTTGAGTGAATATTTTGAAAATATGTAATTGAGGGCACAGTCACCTATGGTTGTACACAAGGTAAATCAGACTTTTTCATTCCATTATCCTCTTACATTGAAGAGTCTACAACTACCCCACAACGTCAACTTTGCAGTGCTATAAATAAGGCCCAGGAGAAGTCTAAGAAAGATAGTAGCAGGGACCAACGTAGGACTGCTTTTCGCGTGGACAGCTATAGCTACGTAACCTGCTGCAGAGTTAGCTCAACTAGCAGCTTGGACATTCTAACACTTGATGACTGAAGTGACAATCTGGTGTACAAAGAGGTTTTTCAAATAAAGTAATTACTATCAGTTACAAATAATATTTGCGAGCAAAGCCGCGGGGGACTGCTAGTGTGGTATATTACCACAATATCCGGCTGGGTTCAAGTTATTTAGATGGGGTCAAATTTTGAAAAAATCCTAAAATTACTTTTTGGTATTTATGTAAACATAATTTTGAGACTAACAGTAATTCCATATCTCAAAAGATTGAAAGATATTTGAGGATTAACCAAACACATTCCATGTATTTTTAACCACCTTAAGGGCAGAATTTTGAAAAATCCTTAAATTGCTTAATATGCATATGTACAAGTGTCCCCTTGAAATGAAAATGTGAAAATAGCCCTTCGATTTTGACCTACATTGTAGATTTTTAAAAAAACATTCCACCCCTTAGGGGTTAAATTCCAAAAAAATCCATTCTTAGTACCCACATACATCCTGAGGGGAACCCACATTAAAAATTGCACGTTTCTAGGTTCAGCAGTTTGGGTTGTACCTTGATATGTCAGTCAGTAAGCTCTTTTATGAAGGTTTAAAGGAATGCGAAAGTCAATATAAACAGAAAAATCTTATAAAATGGTTTTTGCCCACTTTGTGAACAACCACGTTGATAGTACTGTTTGTGTTTCTGATGAATTGCTGCGATTGTTGTTTTTTGGTTGTTTGTTAGTTATTTTATATTAATTTTCAAATTCCTGTGATTTCAATAAACATTTTCAGTGTTAATTTATGTACCATGCCCTCTTAAGCTGCAAAATTAATTACGATAAACAGAGAGACAAAAGCTAGATACAGTACTCACTCTGAAGATGCATAATTAGTTTGTAAAAGTGGCGGCTTGAGGGTTGTTGCCAGGGAGTGCACAAGTTGCCAAGAAATGTACACTCCTGTAAACGCGCCACCCTATACCAATGTCCATGAAACATCTACTGGCTACTTATTGTGTTGTGACCAGTCAGTAATAAGCGGCACCTACATACGAGCGTGTCAGTAGTGGCTGTAGCGCCAACTAACGCACAACCCTATACAGTTCTCTGCAACTTGTGCATTCCCTGGCAACAACCCACGAGCCGCCACTGGTTTGTAACATTAACTTATTCTTCTTAAAAATTAACCAACACATCAACTGGGAAGGCTTTGCTGATGTGGATAAAATGAGTATTTGTTGTTTATAGAGTGGTGCTGAAAAACTTTCTCCAACTTGCTACCGTATTTGCCAGCATATAAGACGACAATTCTTACATATTTTTGGCCCTCAAAAATTGCTACTCGTCTTATATGAGGGTGCAAAACTTTTTGGTAGCCAAAAATCGTTTGAAAACTAAGCTATAAACTGTGGAGTTATATGATGTTTCAAGGAATTGTGTTTTTCATCACAAATGAAAACGAGTGCCTTGTTTATTTTAATAAAATTTATAGTACAAAATTTTGATGAGCGTCGTTCATAATAAAGGACACTTCCTCGCAGCGAAGCGGCGATCGATGCGAGCGCGTGCCGAGATACTTTGTCTTGCCAGCCTACAACTCTCGGGCGGAGAAAACTAGGATCTAGGTCTGCATGCTTTCATCCTTTGTCTCGCAAGCACACGACTTATCGGGTAGAAAATACCAGGATCTAGGTACCATACCACACGTTCGTGTGTCTACTGTCTTGAGCTAGGCTGGCAGACAACAGGACACAGAAATCCAATGACCTTGCAAGCAGCTGTTGTAGCCCGGCGTTGCCAAGTCGTGCACAACTGCCGGCAACTGACGATGCCGGAATTGGTCACCGGCTGCCGCCGTGCATTTCCTTGGCTCTTGGGTGCCCGGAGGGCAGTAGTAGCCAATGTTATTCGTTTATATGTCTACTATGATGTTTATATGACGGTAATAAGTGCATTGAAAATATTTAAACTAAATTTTTAATGTTTCTGACAAAGGAAAAAAATATTTTTCTGTTGGGAATTTCAAAATTAGTAATTTAGTTTTTTTTTCAAGATTTTGTACCTTCAAAACCATGACTCATCTTACATGCGCGGTCGTCCTATATGCCGACAAATACGGTATATACCTAGTATAGATCAAACTCACAACCTCGAGAATATTAAAGTTAAAAACTGGCATTACAATGTAAAGATGTTGAACAAAATTAGCATGTTACTAATGAGCTTTTAAAAACGTACTAGAATAATAGCATTACATAGTGGAGAAACCTTGAATGTTACTTAGAAGTCTGCATGGAAAACATGAAGTGTGTGCAACTTCAAAGACCCGTCTAATCAAAGTAGGTTATATTTTTGGTATAAGCTATATTTAAATTTACAAACATTATACGGAAGGAAAACTTTTACGTTATCTGTTGGGAGCTAATACTGACAAACGGAATTGTTTTAGAATTTTTTTACTGAAAAGTACTCAATGTACAAATATTATTTTAACAAACAAATGAATCACTTGTATCAATAGACACAATTTTAAGTCTGTGTTAAGCCTTTTTTTCTTCTTTTCTTGCTGCCTTTTGAATAGCTTTTTCTTTAGCCTTCTCATACAATGGCAACAGCTTGCCATCCTTAGCCAAAAGTTTCAAAATTTCAACAATAAGTGGCAAATAGTTGTGTTTCCTACGAATATTCTCCACTTTGTACCGTGCCATCTTTGCTTCCTCATTTTTTATCAACATCTGGAATTTGGTTAGTTCAGCCTGTAGAGCATCTGTATCCATGCCACTTTCCTAAACAAAAACACAAAAAAAAATTAATTTAATATTACTCATAACTGATTTAAAGATTTTACCTGTAACATAACAACTCTAATAAATACTTTCTATTTTCTGTTACAAAAAATTAGGGTAGTAAAATACTAAATAACGATAGAATCAGCTGTATCTCCTGTTTATCGTTTTTCTTCAGGTTTAACCAATAACTATACTAATACTGTACACTTCATTAACCAGCACATAATTGCCTCAATTATTGTACTATCATAGTATCATGAAATAAAAATAATCAGTGTAACAGGACTTTAGTTGGTTATTGTTACTGACGAAACCTTGGAAGCTAGGGAAAATACACTAGGGGAAGGGAAGGGGAGCAGGAATTCTTAGCTATTGTAACATTTTCTAGAAGACTTTTTTTTCCACATAAGAAAGTTTAAATTGTTGAAAATGTGTGTAACTTGTAAATAATATTTTTGAGAATTACTGTTGTTCTTGTTAATTTTTATTTCAAGTAGTTCAGTCTTTACACACAAAAAACGTGTGATAGAAAAGAGCCACAGCTTGGTGTTCATGCAGTTACAATTCTACATCACAGATGGCATCAAGAGCAATGACATAATCCATTTAAATGACCGACACTGAACAAAATACATGAAATGTTAGAACACTTAAATATCTGTTTTCGCTTCTGTAAAAATACATTTTTAAAATACATTCTCAAGTATTTAAATTTCAGTCTCCATAGTTTTACACAGCTACGTACAAGCAATATTACTTTAAGAAATAAACTTTTTACTTGAACCTACAGAAAGAAACATAGATATGGAAAAAGTTTTTTTTTCTGTCATGCCACTTCTCCCTGCATCCATTTTTGCAAATATGTTTTTTTTTGTCTTATATTTATACTACTGGTAGGTGCCCTACATGATAATGTGCGCAAAGACATGGCGGTTGACAACAACTCGCACATGTGTGACCCTCCTTGCCTCTCTCTCTCTCCTCTGTTGTTGATCACAGCAGCTGCAGACAGCAGTCACCCTTGTTATCGCATGGGAAGCAAAAGTGTTGGTCGGTGTTAGAGGGGGCACAGAGGGAAGAAAAGCCTGCCCAAGGTTCTGGGTTAGAAAGGTTACCTGTGGTGCCGAATTCTTCCCTCGGGAGTAGGAAAGCAGAAATCCATCTATGCATAGGTTTAACGACCACAGTATTGTTTCTTCAGATTTTGTTTGTTTACAGGTAAAATATTATCTAAGCGTAAAAATTAATGCTCAAACCAGATGGTAAAAAGTACAAGGATTTACTTAGGAAAACTGGAAAAATGACACATACAGTCGTGATGGTTAATTTTTTCAAGACAACTTTCGTGTTTTTGACTAAAAGCCAATTAACAAAAATTTTGTCAGTATCATAATCTTCTAAAATGATAGCATTTACTGTTTTGGAAAAAATTTTTGCTAAACATGGTGGTAATAATTTTAAGCAAAATTGGCAAACAGACTTTTTCAAAGGAACAAAATTCTGTACTTAAATACAAGGTTGCAATAAAAAAATGTATAACTGTAATGGTTGCTTAAATTAGTGATGGGCGAGCCTCAATTTTATAGCCTCGAGCCGAGCTTGGGGAAAATACCATAGAGTCTACTCAAAATAACAAAAAATATGAGCCGGGCCACTAAATTTTTGAGCCAAGCTCGAGTTTAATTTACATTTGTTTCCTTAATACAATATTGACATTATTCCTCAATATTTTATCGGAAATAACACTTCTATTGTAATACAATTGTTCACCTGTCAGAGCTTGCAACAATATAATTTGTCAGAAAAAGAGCACGTATCACCAATATTACGGTTAAGGCAACAGAATCACTCACTATGAAAAAGAAACTAACGACACACCGGGAAACAAAAAAAAAAAAAAAAAAAAAAAAAACTGCCTATAGGGTTGGTCAGAGTGCCATTGTTTTGGTACGCTGTTCCGGTAAAATGAGATGTACAGTGTATTACTTGTGACATTTTCACCTCGTCGTCATGTACCTGTGCCCCACTTGGGCCGACAAATGTGGAACACCAGTCCTCTTGGACTAACGCGCCCACTCGATGATAAGCCAGCCCAAAAGGCAGGGTTGAAAGCTAATACATGCCTCCCGGTCTGTAGTCAAGTACTCCGGAATTTCTTGGCAGTACTTTTGAAGGTTATGTTGCATTATAGGCCAAATTTGGAACTTTCACAGACACTAACTAATTTTGAATTGTTAGACCCGAAATGATGTACTTCATTACATTCCAAGATTTCTGGTTTATTAGATTTTAGTTTACATCGGCAGTAAATACACTGTTCAAACCTTAGCACGATGGATCCTGTTCACAGAAACTTACAAGCAGAAACGCAGCTCGACTATACCAGAAGATTAAGCAAGACAAAGTCAGAAAATTTAGCAAACTGTGAACACACACGCTGCAAAGAACAATGAGTAGCCATACTGGCTCTTTACACTGCCTATATGTAAAAAATTTGGGCCGCAGCCCCGCGCACGTCCTATCCGGCTCGCGTCACGACTTCGATCAACTATGGCGAAGGCAAAACATTCCAGAACGAAGGGCGAAGGGACTCCACACGCCGTGCTCTCATTGGCTGGTTCTCGGTGGCATGACCCTTGTCATTCGTTCCATTATCTAGAACCCTCCAGGGCAAAACTAGAAACTACGCTATAAAAGCAAACAGTGCCAAAGCTCCCGCGGAAAATACCAGAACGCGAAAAGAAATACAAAACTACTGCCTCCTACCAACGCCACCTGGCCATAACAGACAACTTTACCCCTACCTGAAATCTAGAACATACGGAAAACAAAGAACTGCGCCTTTACTCTTCATTTCTGGAACCGAGATCACTGAAATAAAAGTTACAATTTTTAATATTACATTATATAATTAATATTACATAAAATACTAATTCACTAGTGATGGAAAACCCCTTGTCCTGTAATGCTACACACTGTTTCAGCGCACTCTGTTAAAGAAATGCACGCAGGCGCAATAAGGAAAGATTGTTTTTTGCAGAGTCACTGTACATTAATATATTTAATGGTTACTACGTTGAAACCTAACGTGTTGTGTGGAAGTGAAAGCTTCAAGCCTAAATAAATAAAAAAGAGCTTGAGTTTTGTGCCAAAGTTTGTACCATCACCACCCCTTCATCGGGGCTAACCTCACTATTAGTGATGGCAACTAACAAATTTACAGTAACAATAACATGGGTTGCGACTCCCTATTATTCGCAAGAACGCTTAGGCAAGGATTTAACCTCAGTCCAAACGTTGAACTTAAAACCTCAGTACAGTAATATCAGTTAAAGATCAGCAATATTTGTAAGCGAAATACCTGTTAATATTTCAATCATAAAAGAGGTGATCTATGAATTAACTTAAAAGAAAACATAGTAAATTTTGGATACAATAGCAACAGTGATTTATTCAAACACAACATAATCAATCAACATTACCTCAAAGATTTTACAAACTCAAATTGTCAACAAAACCAAAACATTAGATATTACAATACAAAGTATACAAATAACATTAAACATTAACATCACAAATACTAGTAATAGACGTGCAAATGGAATCAAATTATAGGTGAACAATATGGAACATTAAGAAGCCATAGTCGAGAATCCTGAGTAGGGTGTAGCAAAAACAATAACCTTTACAAATGTCGGCTAGCCCTAACCTCGTAGGGAACTAACACTCACGACATGTGCTAACCGAGTCTCATTCCTCAGTAGCAAACACTAACATAAAATCGTGGGGACACACGCCCCTAAATACATATTACTTAAAACTCGGGGGACACTCGTCCTACACATAATCACAAACACCAGCATAACGTACCTCAGTAGTAAGAACAATCAACTAACCCTAGCACAGTCTCATAAGCGGGCACATAAAGTGCATAAGAAATATCAAATCTCATTATTTATCTGCCATTATTTACATTCTCTGTTTGTCAAAGTCTAACCTTCAAATTACACGCCTATAGAAATTACTTAATAAACAAACAAAACTAAACTATAGAATTTACATGTCTGGCTTTCTCTCTCTTTTAATTAATTGTTGAAAAATACATAAGTTACCAGAATTTAAACATTAAAAACCCAATCGAGAAAGTTACTTTAATTTACTGGTCAAAGTGAAAAAAAAAACAAAAAGCACAAAACACGAACAAAATACTAGGACTTGGGCCATTATGCTACATGACTTCAACTCAAGAAACAATCAAACAAGAAACTAAACAGGCGCCATTATAAGTCCTGCAGCATAACAACCCATTCCACATTTACAATAACGAATAACAAGACTGACACATTTCACAAGTAGCCAACTGAACGCACATACAAGAAAAACTCGAGTATAAATACAATAAGCAAGCAGTAATATGGATCCAGAAATAGTCCGCCCAACATGGCGGAGCAGCAGTAACAAGTTCAATTACAATAAAATAATACCATTAAACCTTAAATGAAATAAGAAAAGCATAATACAATTATTATACAACTTGCTACGTACAATATTAATTACATATACAGTAGAACCCTGTTATAACATTTCTGGATATAACATTTTCCTGCATATAACATCAATTTTTCTTTGGTCCCAAGATTTTTCCATAAAGCATAATGCTTTCGTTTCCTGCTTATAACAACACTTGTATTTTCATTTCCTGCATATGACATCACTTTTTTCTCAGGCATTAACCACAACTCTTGTAAAATTTTTCTTAACTGTATTATTTTAGATAAAATAACTAAGCTGTAGACTAAAAACAACAGTAAAAAACAAATTAATGTCTGAGAATGTATCATAAGTGTACATTACAGTGATATTAAAGACTGTGATCCTGAAGATGATAATCATGAACTTTCGAAGACTAGTGGGAAAGCCTCAATTATACACATACTGTATGTATTAATCACGTTTATGATGGCACAGTAACTATAGCTGCATTTAATCTCATTATAGACCTATTTACTGTACATAAACTATCAAATTTTAAGTTACTTTTGAGTAATATCCATGTATTGGTTTAAAAATATTGATTCATGCTTATAACATTTTCCTGCATATAACACTTTTTTTCACAGGTCCCTTGAAAAATGTTATAACAGGGTTCTACTGTAAATGTATTTTCTTGAATTCAAAAACTTAGAGGAAAATTATTAATTACAACTCTCGGCAATATTTCTTGAGGTTCGGCAACTGTCACTCAAGCGCGCTGGTGTAGCACGAGGCTGGCTGCACTGTCTGTACCTGTGTCTCTGCTTAGTCCATATTACCTCTATGGCAAAGAATGGCGTTTACTAACGGCGTCGTTACATTATTCCAAACCACAACACATGGAATATAAGGTATGTAAAAGTTTCTGGATACACGAAAGTGTTCAAAATATAACTGCTGAGAATAAACTAATTAATGGGAGATATCTTGCAATGTCAGAACTGTCTCGGGCATCGTCAAATTATGTTGTTTACCGACACAGTCGGTACAATGCCACTGTCAATTTACACAATAATGTAGTTGATGATCTGCCAAGTCTTGTAAACGATGCATTTGTTGAATCTTCACATAATTCGTGAAAGGAAGTGCGGGCCCCAGCACAAGTTCTAAACAACTGTAATTTACAGATTTCAAGCCAAGTCAAACTGGTCAAGGTCGACTCGGTTCAGCTTGAGTTTTCGAACATCGACCTATCTCTAGTTCTAATGCGTTCAGACACTTGAAACTTAAAACACTAGCAGTTTATCATTCCCAGAATCCGCTGGCGTTTACTAAAATTTACCTGAGTAAGCTGCCAGTAAATTGGGAATCTAACTCTAAGGCCTGGGCTTCACTCATGCTGTTTGGAGATTCGTTCAGTAATAATTTTGTTCCTGAGGTAAATAAATATGGCACAAAGAATAAAATCCCATTTAAAGTGCTGCTTTTCTTGGATAATGTACCTGGCCACTCAGTCGAATTTGACAAACTTTAATCTTAAAGCATGCTGGCTAATTAGTAAACATACATTACACAAGCATTTTTATTTTTAGTTACACAACCAGGGATGTAGCCACGTGGGGCGGCATGGGTCGGTAAAACCCTCACTCGGAAATTGCCGACCCACACTAATTTTATCTAAAGGCCATAAATTCCAGCATACATGGTGAGTTCTCCTTGTTGCACTAATAAGTTTTTGCCGCCTGGCCGGAGTCAGAGGAGTAAAGGTGGAAGGGGGAAGTTTGAAGATAAGCCTTTGTGGTGGGCTATGTTCAGTACTGTCAGTGCTGATGCCCTTTTAACGATGGCGTGCCCAGATATTGTGTGTATGGCAAGAGTGCAGTTAATGCAAAAACGGCGCCGTGAACGAGTCCAAACTAAGTCACTTATGAAGTTTTTACCCGTTACCCAGCGGTGTTTATTTTCCAAAGCTGGCCTGGCTGAAATGTAGTGCTGATAACGCTTCTCCCTCTTTTTTTGTCTTGCTTTCGCTTCGCTTGCAGTCACACACACATACACAAACTGCCACGGGTAGATGCGGGGAATGAAAAATCCTGTAGTGCAAACGGTAATAGAGATTATCTTTAGCAGCGGTAATAGAGATTATCATTAGCAGCAGGGTTTCAGTTTGGATGCCTGCAAGATATTTTTCTGCCAAGGGGGTGGGGGAGGATATTGATTGACATTTCCCGGGAAACGCGTCGCAAGTTGTTTCCCACGCTGATGTTTGGGAAGGTATGTAGAGAGGGGAGTGAGCTGCCGGCCGTGAGACAAGCATGTAACTCTAGCTGTCACGGTCTTTTTCTACAAAAAGTTGGATTAAGATTTCTCTTTATTATAAAGAAATGAGGAGTAGATAAACTGTGTAACCGTCAAACCAGCCTTGCCGGGAGGGGGGGGGGGACTGTGCCAACAAGAATGGTGTGAAATCAAGCAATACATGGCTGATAACCACCGAAAAAAGACATGTACAGAAGTTGTACACTTTCTTTGCACTGACAAAACAATTGAAAATCTGTTTCCAAATATAGCCAAACTTGCACAAGTTTACAGAGTCATTCCACTTCACACAGCTGACTGTGAGAGAGACTT
>PNEQ01054918.1:0-11042 GCA_003012365.1 Medauroidea extradentata
TTGAACCAAGAATTAAAAATAATAGGAGCAACAGCTGAATTACCCTCACCAACATATTACACAACACTAACATTTCAAATTGAGGGGCACTCTTACACTCATGATTTTATAGTGATAGAAAATTTACAGTCAGATATTATAATAGGATGTGACTTCATTTTGAAAAACAGGTTAATACCAGACCTTCATGCGAGAGTAGCCACAATTAGACATAAGCATGACAAATTGATAACAGTACCTTTAGTGGAAAAATCAGAGGAGGAAAAATTTTTAATAAGTGTAATAGAAAAATATTCAATGTTAGAACCAGACACAAATGAAACACCACTCCAACACATTAATCCTAGTCTCACCCCACAGCAAAAAAAAGAAATGAAAAAATTACTAGAAAAATATAAGGACAGGTTTGCATTTAAATTAACAGACATTACAGAAACAAAAAATTTTGAAATGTAGGTAGAGTTAAATTATGATAAGCCAATACACTGTAGACCATACAGGTTAGCTCCAAAACAGAGATATGCAGTGCGTAAACAAATACAAGAAATGTTGGAGGCAGGTATAATAGAAAAATCTAACAGCCAATATGCAGAACCATGTTTAGTAATACCAAAAAAAAGATGGTAGTATCAGATTTTTATCAGATCTCAGAAAATTAAACAAATATATACCTAAGATAAATTATCCAGTTCCACGTACTGAGGATATTTTACAGATGATACAGAACACAAAATTCATTACTAGCTTAGACATGTTTAGCGGATTCTATGCAATACCAGTTAAAAAAGAGGATAGACACAAGTTAGCTTTCACCATTGACCAGTTAGGAATATTCCAGTATTGTAGAATGCCAATGGAATTATCCAGTAGTCCAAGATATTTCCAAGAATTTGTAGACAGAATGATAGGAGACTTAAGATGGCATTCTGTAGTAGCTTACGCAGACGATTTGTTTGTAATAGGTAACACATTTGAAGAGCACATTAAAAACTTAGAAAACCTTTTCAGAAGAATGAGAGACTATGGTGTAAAATTAAACCCTAAGAAATGTCATTTTGCACAACAAGAAATTAGCATACTAGGCCACAAACTTACTCCATTAGGATTAGGACCTGACCCAGAAAAAATAAAAGCTATTCAAGAAATGCCACCACCCATAAATATCAAGCAACTACGCTCATTTTTAGGGTTAACTTCATTTCTTAAAAAATATATTAAAAACCATTCACAAATAGCTCAGCCCCTCACGCAATTAACCAAGAAAGGTACAAAATTTTTCTGGGATATTCCACAACAGTCCAGTTTTCTACAGCTAAAACAGGCAATCACAAGCGCACCTATATTAGCTCCGTTTCAAGATGACCGGGAAACGATTTTAGTGTGCGACGCGTCGAAAACAGCTATAGGTGGAGCTTTACTGCAGCAAGACAAAGATGGTAATAGATACGTTATAGCTTATGGCTCTAAAACCTTAGCACAAAATGAACAAAACTGGAGTGCTACCGATAGAGAATTAGGTGCTATTAGGTATTTTTGTATTCACTTTAGGCAATATTTATATGGTAGAAACTTCACAATTGAAACAGATCACGCATCACTTAGGTATCTGAATTCTATGGCCGAACACAACAGTCGCATTCAACGTTTTGCAACAGCCTTATCAGACTTCCAGTTTCAAACAAAAATCTTTTCAGGCAAAACAAATATAATTGCTGACGCATTGTCCCGATTACCACAGCCAAACCAATATCAGCTGCACGAAATAGAATTACACAAACGCAAATATGCGAGTATTAAGGTAACACCCTCTAGAGAAAGTATATTTGAGGCATTAGCAGCAACAATTTTCAAAGATTTGGATAAAATGGAGGAAGTTCAGAAATTTCTCACTAAACATATCGCTAGTAATTGGCAACGCATGAAACAGTTCTCTAAAGAAAATAAAAAATTAAAACCCCCCTCTGTTGATAATATGTTTGATGAACTTATATTTAGGGCTGCAACAGAGTATTTCCAGGTGGACATAAAAATATTTGAGAATGATAATAGTCAGACTATTAATCACACAATTGACGAACCTATTAATGAAATTAAACTTTACAGTGAAAAATTAGGTAAAATTAATGTTTACTACCCCATTATGCAGAGCAACGATAGTAAACAAATTTATTCGGATAAGGAATTATTTTTATTTCCCTTACAACACCAACCATCTACCTCTTCGCCTTTCCAGGGCGAATACGCAAAAGATCCTAACATACAAAAAATAAAGGCGACACTTTTAAACCCAGATAATGTCCCTGCAGAAGACAGAAAGAAAGCCCGCAGGTATGGTATAACTGGAAATGGGGAAATATACTATAAAGTACACACACCAGCAGGGGAAAGACATTTAACAGTTGTGCCTTCATATTACATCCCAGAAATTTTGGCTGCATATCATGATGCAACTCTAAGAGGAAAACATTTAGGCGATTTCAAAACCACACAAAAAATAAAAGAATCATATTATTGGGAAACGATGGATAAGGACATAAAATAATACGTTAAAACATGCGAGATATGTCAAAAAACGAAACCATTGGATACTTAGGTTTCTACACAACTACCAACATCCAGAGAGAAAGGTTTCTGGCGAGTTAAATGCAGCAGTGCTAAGTACTGCAGAAGTACATCTAATTAAACGTATTGAGAAAGAATCTTTCCATGGTATTGCATATGAACACATCATTTCTCAGCCCATTTGAAGATGAAAATGGAGTACTACGCATCAAGACTAGAATATCCGAGCGAAAAGACAAAATTGAGTTTAGACAGCCGGCAGTATTGCTTTCTAACCACCCTGTTGTGCTAAGACTTGTTCACCAATATCATGTGTAGTTTAACCATGTGGGAACACTTGGGCTCTTGTCATTGCTTCGAGAAAGGTTTTGGATCATAAAAGGAAGAAAAATCATTTCTTCTGTAATAAAAAAAATGTGTAATATGTAGAAGATTTGGAGGAAGTCATGTTCAGCAAGTAACACCACCATTACCTGAGGACAGAGTTCGGATGGCTTCAGTTATTGAAGTTGTTGGTGTAGACATGGCTGGTCCTCTGTACCTTAGAGATAGGTGCAAATCATGGATTTGCATCTCCACCTGTGCAGTGTACAGAGCTGTTCATCTATAACTAGTTACTTCATTGTCAACTAGCTCGTTCAATCAGGCTCTCAGAAGATTTATTGTACGTCGTGGACGGCCAACAGTCACATACAGTGATAATGGAACTAATTTTGTAGGTGCGTAAAATGTTCTTGACAAATTAGATTGGCCTCATATACAGTAGTTCAGTTCATCACGTCAGTTTGTTTGGAAGTTCAACCCTCCGACTGCAGCATGGTGGGGAGGTTGGTGGGAACGTCTTATTGGTATGGTATACTCAAGTCTTTACTCCGCAGGGTTTTAGGCCGAGTAATGTTGAGTTTCGAAGAACTGCTTACAGTGATGTGTGGTTGTGAAGCCATTAGGAATTCAAGAACACTCACCTATTTATCAGACGACCCTGGTGATTTGGTTGCATTAACCCCTGCTATGTTCCTGCAAGACATCAAAGATGTTGATGTTCCTGACTGTGATCACTTAGACACTGTGAATATTAAGGGACGGGCTCAATACGTGCAAAGGCTGCGCAAAGATTTTAGAAGACGGTTTAGTAGCGAATATTTGGGTCAACTAATTTCAACGCACTGTGTGAAGAGTACAAGTTCCATAAGAGTAGGTGGGGTGGTGCTGGTTGGCAACGATCAAGAGAAACGACTGAATTGGCCACTAGCTGTTGTTGAAGAGTTAATCCCAGGCAGGGATGGAATTCCCCGTGTTGTACGTCTACGGACCAATTCTGGAGTCATAACTAGACCTATTCAGAGAGTTTACCCACTGGACGTCTTGCCTGCAGAAAAGAATTCAACCTGTGTTGCTGATGTTTTAACTTCAACAGCTTCAGAGAACCCGAAACAGAAACCGTTGGAACATCCGGAAGATGTTAAACTATCACGAGTTGGCCGAAGGATTGTTTTGCCATCTAGATACAAATTGTGACTACTGTGAACAATGTATGTTTTGTTAATTTTTTGTGTTTCATTTAACTGGACAATCGGTTGAGTCAAGAGACTCAAGGTGGGAGGATGTTGTGAACAGTGTTACAAATTGTACTTATCTTTTTATAATTATGATGTCTTTGGTTGTGTTGTTTAAACAAAACTGAAAAAAAAAAAAAGTTTGCTATGTATAATATCATAGTAAAATTACAACTGCTTTGAAATATTATTTGTCTGTCTGTGCACTAAGTTTAATTTTATTTTGTTCGTCGAGGAGGCGAATTTCAACAGTACCAATCCAGCTAATTGGCTCAGTTGATATGGCTTGCTGGATTACTATTCACAACTTAAAAAAACTGGGCACAGTTAGTATAATATGAGAAGCAACAACACCCAGTCTTATCAAGTATGTACATTTTATATTTTACTTCTGAAGTATATTTGAAAATGAATTTTTTAAATACAAAAATACATCAGGCTTCTCAACAAACAAATAAGTCAACAATTCACATCACTAAATCCTTTCCAATAAAACCTATTTAACTGCTGTGACACACACACACACACACACACACACACACACACATATATTTAACTTATAAAAAATTTACCTCAGTTTCAGACCACATGTTACGAAAAAAAAACCTGCAACACAGTTTCACTGTTGATGCCCAAAGTGAACATTGCAAGATACAATTTTTTTACTGGCGACATGTTTTTCATCACAAAAGAAACATTTTTCATCAATAAAACATACCTCATACATCAGTACTTGGACGCTACAGGTGGAGTCGCGGTACCACACTTAAAAACAATTGCTTATTTGGTGCACGTTAATTCGATACCCTCTAAATTTCCCACCAAAATGTGATATTTATAGTAATGTTATATCACTGGTGTTCGGCAACAAGCATTTATTCTATTAATTCTAGACCCAGTCAGTCGAACGTAATACTACGCATCAGAAACCTTAAGGAATTTCACAACACGCAATTTATCAGAAATATTAGCACTGAGTAGCTGTAAATTTTTTTTCCTCGCGACTTTTATTCAGCGGCAAGTTGCCGACTATCTATGCCGAATGCGGAAATTTCGTAGAAGACGCCGCACTATTGATTGGATCAAAACATTAGCGGTACGAACTTCATCATTTCGTCCATTCGTTTTCAAAATAAGCTGCGCCATGCAGATTTTTCTCTACATCACGCCATTATTTTAGCCATAACACATTCTCCGAAAGTTACGTACTTGCTTACAACTTCTATCAAGTTCTTGACACGAGCCTCGTCACTATCAAACTTAATTACATTTGTAAGTAGCAGCAGAAATGGTCTGTTATTGTTTAACACATGTTTTTTTTGTTACTGAAAATTGTTTTGCTATGATGTTTTCCTCTGCAACATATCTTTTATTGGTAGATATAGCTAGACATGCTACTCTTAATATACGGCAGGCGACAGTTTTTTGAAGATAACTTCTAAACTGTCACAGAATTAATTACATACAGAGCTTCATCATTTCGTTTCCAACATAAGCTGTGCCGTGCATTTTTCTCTACGACGCACAGTTTGCTAGCTATAACCTATTTTTCGAAAGTTTTGAACTTGTTCGCAGCAACTAGCTAACTTATCACACGCCTCATCGCTATCAAATTTCCGTGTATTTAGAAGGAGTATTTCAAAATTCATCATTAAAAAAAACTACGGTACTCTGTAAAATTCATTTGTACCAATACAGAAACAAAGAGGAAGGTTCAAACTTCCATCGTATGTTTACATTGCCCGGCACAAGCATTACAGCAGGCTACTAGAAATTATTTTACGCGAAAATTCTCTTAAGATCTCGAAATTCGGGTGTGTTACTTTACATTAGGCCTACTACCTTAAAGCCCTTAACAAATTAATGTGAAAATTACCGGCACTGTGTTTTTTAAACAAACTATTCAATTAAGGCCTACAGTATTTCTGTAACATTAGGAAAAGAGTATACATATTCTCTTATTTCTGTTGATATTATCATACACTTTGCTTTAACATCCTCAGGACTAGCTATGAGCTTGGTTCCTACTTTATCACATCGTTTAGTAAATGTTAAATTGGTTTTGCCACTTACATTACCATACGCCACTGTAGATGTTTCTAACTGGTGTAAAATCAGCATACATGAGAACTCGCGTTTTTCGTGGCTGTTTTCCATACAAGGCCTACTACCACTTATTATTTTTGATATTAATGCAAAAGTTCCATTTTTAAGTTGTACAACTGAATTGTTTCTTTTTTTCTACAAAAATACAAAACACCATTTATTATGCAACATTGATACATAATCATGTATTCAGTATAAGTGAACATGATCAATTTTTTTTCTTCATCAGTAAGTTCAAGGTCTGCTGGTTTTCCCAAAAGGACAATATTATGTGAAGAATAATTTTCAAAAATTTTCTTCAGATGTGGATAATGCACTCACTCTCTCAAAGAATTGTATTACATGTTCATTGGTTTTCTGTAGGCTCTTGAAAGTACAGACAACGAAGCATTAACAGTTATCTTCTCAGCAATTTGGATAGGTAACCCACTAGAGCCTTTGACACAGTACTTAAGCTTAGCCATGTAAGACTCAAACGCAAATGTAGAAATACTCCACAGAGGACCACACATTTTAACTGCTTTGGAAAAATGACTCTATAATGTACATTGAATGTCGTTGAATGAGGTCCATAGTAAATATGCATCTGACACACACATTTCTAGAGAAAGGTTTCGGCTAGATTAAGGTCATATTTTGTGATTCTGGTCTGCAGAAGTAAAGAGAGTCCTTCAACTAACAAAGCCAAATGTGTTATGGAATTTACTGGGTAAAATGCCATCCAAACATGGCACGGCATAGAAAAGCAGCCATGATTTCCACTCTGAAGCTTTCCACAGTGCTCTTTGGGAAATTGCTCTCGGCAGACGGTGGATTGTGTTAGGTGGACACAGAGATTTCATTCGCTTCTCCAGCAACCTTAACTTATGTGGAACACCAATGTAATATGGAACCTGGTGTGGTTTATTATACTCTGAAGGTACAGTTTTTTTTACCAAGCCACAGATCAAGTAGCTGCTTTGGTGGAAAACCCCACAACATGTTAAAGTGTGGAAGGTTGAGCAGTGGGGAAGGGTCTTTAATTCCTTTCACTATCACATCTATTTTACTTTGTCCTAAGTAAAAAAACCTGTTCCATTGCAGCAATAATTTCACCTTCTGTTCTGTCACTGTAATTTTCGACATCAAAAATGTACTTCTTAACACCATCGACAGTAACTGTGGGATGATAACAGAAACTGCATCCGAATGACCCATTGAATTGAACACTATTTGTTAGCTTTGGCCTAGCAACTGAATCAGCGCAACAGAACAATTGTACTATTCCGCATCTGAGAATCATACGCACACCAGTTCACTCCAGCACTTACAATTACCTTGAAATCCTTCACAAATGGCTGCATATATGTTTCCATACTAGGCGACCCATTACCAAACCATAATCTAGCAAGTATAGGGTATTGACCACGAATATCTGGAGGTAATTCTTTTACAACTAACAATATTGGCCACACTGATGTCTGCGATGACTTGAAACATGGAGCACCATCAACATTGAAATTGAAAGTAAAAGTTAGTTAACTCACTTAAAACATTTCCATCTTCAGACAATCTTTGGTACACAATTCCACTGGTGACATCGCTTTCAGAGCTGGTAGATGATGGCTGACGATTTTCCAATAAATACCTCGAAACGTTTTCATTTTCTAGGAACTGTTGGAACTGTTTCTGCAAGTTAAATGATATAAAAAAATTTCAATTTGCAGTGTTCGAAATATTATCTGCCTTACATACTGGGCACACAACAGACTGCTTCTCAAAACTACCTGTAACATTTCTTTGTATTTCTTGCAAGTAGAATCCACAAAAACAGCAAAACAAATGAAAAGTCGGCACTGACAATGGTTTCTTGAATATATTCTTTAGTTTGAAAACTGTAAGGTCCAGTTCACAACCTAGAATAGCACTTGTGTAATGAAGTAAATCATTTTAATGCAGCTTGTGATAAATGATGTCTCATTGCATAAGCCTCAATCATCAAAAGAATTTCACCCAAATACAAGATTACATGCTTGTATTGCACCGATTCTTGCAATATAGCTTCATTTAATAAATTGTTGACCAAGTCATTAGCAAACTCAGTTTCAACGTCATGAACAGTCACTTACATCTCAACAGAAAACATCTTCAGCCCCCTTTACTACATTATTTTCACAACTGTCTTCAAGCACTCCACTTTTATACGAAACTTTATGTGCATGTGTGTTCAGAATACTGGATGATGAACTGTCCAAACTGCTGCTATTTCGTTGATCAATGTTCTCAGGCCCACTGGTTTGGAAACATGTAACTGTTTGTCTTGAATTTCTTGAGGCTGACAAGATTTTTCTTTCATTGACGGAATTGGAGTGTTCATAAGTAAAAAACTAACATGCTTTCCATAGTCTCTTTGTTTGGATAGGTACATTAGATACTTCGCTCGTCGGATCTAAATAGAGCCTGTACCGTTTTCTTGTTGGAGGTACTATTGAAGTAACCTGGCTATCATTCCACCCAGCATTATTACTAATTTTAAACTGTTTTGTGTAGGATACAATAACTAATAACCACAAACATCACACCATGTTGTAGATAACAAACAAATTTTTACTGCTGCGCTGCCAAGTATAGCATGTGGGGCAAAATTAGCATAACCCATTGTCAGAATAAATCATGAAGCTGTAGTCTAATAACTCCTTAAAATTAATCTTATGTTTGGTATTTAATTATATATTTAGCTCTGTTAAATTTTTAGTATTGCACTATAATTGTATCTGACATTATTTTATACACAGAAAAATTTTATATTTGGTTGCATTTAAACCGAACCGGAAATATGTTTTACATACTCGTTACTTTCATTTCAACTGTTTCCCTATCTATTTGGTTTCCGTACAGCGAGTGATCTACGTGGTGTGTACATGGGTATGTATCTACGGATTGAAGTTACGTACTAAATCGTCCAGCAAAGTTTCGGCTAAGTGAATATTTTTTTAATTATTTCATTAACTCTGTACTTCACATGTATGACTTTGCTGCTAAAAATGTTTATGAAATCTGTTTTGTGCTGGATACCCAGCTACAATAGATTTTGCGTTAAGCCTAGGCTGCATTGCTAATAACACAATCGAATTAAATGGCTTTGTTCTCCGCTCTCGTAATTATATAAAATCAAAATACTTGTTATTGCATTCCTACGTGAACGACACAAGTAAAATTAATTATGTATACAACTTCATAAATATGTAAATATACTAGTGCAGCATCTAACCTGCTTGTTGGTTGGCTACCACCGAAAGGGAACACATCACCAGGGCCAGCGACGCAGCCACGCATTGCTCGACTCGGGTACTGATCCTGAACCACCCGCCTACAGGTCTCGGCGGCGCGAGGGTAGCAGCGCGTCGCAGAAGCAGCCGACAGATTGGCGAGACAAACCTTGCAATTAAATTTTTCAGCACCATCTACAGAACCAGAGGGCCTATGCTCGAGTTTTCGTTCGTATGCGAATCGCCTTCCTGACCGTTCGAAACGCGCTGTTGGTATGCTTGAACATTCTGCCGTCCTCGTACACGAGATTCGTAAACGAAAGTCTACTCGAGTGGTGGCATGTGGCCGAATTGGGTATTATGCATACGAGAAGCTATAAAAACCGATGCTAATATATATATATATATATATACACACACACACACACATTATCGACAGTGTTTAAATAGAAACTCGCCTCCAGTTAAATTAGTGTTAAAAATTTAACTCAGCTTATTTGCAATAGTATGTTTATTTTACAAAAAATACACATGCATAACAACTAAATAATACAGCATTTATCAATTCTGAACAAGATATTTTAAAATTAATATACTAACATTTTTTAATTAAAGCCACTGGCACTGCATATTACGAGCCATAACAAATTTGTGCTTTTTCAAAAAGCTCTGTAAAATATTGTTACGTGCCATGTACCTGGAGGCCAGTGGTCGGCGGCTGTTTCGTATCACCTTGAGGGCTGGCCGATGATTCAAAGCCCGGGTGGCTCATAGTGGGAATCCCGCCGAAACTACGTCATAGATACCTGTCCCAACTGCGTCTTAACCCTTCGAGGGCGGCCGACGTGACTACAAGCACATCCGATACATGATGAAATATCTATTTTTAGACCCCTGTAATGCAGGGAACACCCGACTGTCTGGCCTAGTATAAAAGCACATAATCGGCACATTTGAGGAGAGTTCGCTATTGGTAGTGCTAGAGGAAGGTGCTACACCTGTGGAGAGAGACTGGTGAAGACATCTTGGTGACGTCAAAGTCTACAGTGAGACGGCAGGGGGCTACCTTCGGAGCAGTGTTTGGCGATACAAGAGGACTACTGCGGCGGGCTGTCAGGCGAAGAGGAGGTGCGCGACGGGAGTCGAACAGAAGACCTCAAGAGTGAAGACAGCAGTGCACTCGGGGTGCTGCGCAGCACATGGTGAGCCATCACCACTTCGGACTGATAAGGTTGTACATTGTCATTATTAGAAATACTGTTGATTGGATATATGACTGAATTTTATTGTGATTTATAGTGTTTGATTAATTGATGGTAGACTTTTATTGTGCTTTAATTGTCAAAGTTAATTAACGTGTCTGTGACACACGAGTAATTGTGTGCATAACTAATTGTGTTGTGAGAGTTCTAGTTGATTACTGTTTTGTGTATTTCGTAGCTTTGTGAGCTATTAAATCCAGTACTTAATTTAACTCTTTTATTTGTAATTATAAGACCTCTATCCCAAAGAACTCATGGGAATTGCCCACATATAAAGTTTGTGCTCTCAAACTTGTAACACTGGTGTC
>PNEQ01054919.1:0-11042 GCA_003012365.1 Medauroidea extradentata
TCACATGAGTAAGTCTTGTAGGCGATACCGAACTTGCAGTTGCTTTCTTCGTGTATGCGTAGAGCACAGAAACTAGAGAACAGTTTACCGCAGTACTTGCATTCACACCCCGATGAACGAGAAACTTTTCCTTTGCATGTTTTCCTGTGTCTAGTCAAGGTATCATTGCGAGTAAACACTTCATCACAGTTATCACACACGTAAGTCTTGTACGATACACTATACATACAATGACTTTTTTCATGACGACGAGCATTCGAGTGTGTACTAAATGAATTCCCACAGTAGCAACACTGTTTCAGAGAAGTATGCACACGATTTCCAGAGAACACTTCCGGCTGAATGGTGGCCACTGATACAGATGGCTTGTCTTCGATCTCCGATGCCATCTTCTTAACGTTAAGAGTTTTACACAATACGCAACTTTAAATGAAGGTAAAGATCTGCTTTCCAGCGCGTCTATCGACTAACTGATCTCCTTTTTACATAATCAGTGCTTAAATACCTCCATTCATTCTATGCTAGCTACTTCGATGATTCACATGTACCAAGCTAGAACCTGGATAGCAACGAAGCCAATGTCGTTAACAGCACGGGTGATAGGGTGTAATCATAACATAATTCTGCTAGTTGTCGTTAGGGGGCCACGGTGGCCGAGGGTTCAGATCTCTCACCTCCCACCAAGGCGATCAGAATTTGGTCCCAGGATTTTCGCATGCATACATCGTGCCAGACGAAGCAGTTGATCGGCGGGTTTTCTCGGAGATCTCTCGTTGTCCCTACCCTTTCATTCCAACGTTGCTTCATACACATCGTTGAGCGTTGACCAAAGTCTCTCATTCACTCACTAGTCACTGTTCATCATGATAAGTCATCGTTTCTTCGTCAATATTATAGCACACAAACCTGTAGTAGTGTAAGATTACATTTTCTTTATTGATCGAGTTACCTTAAAACCAGTTAAAATATGTCGACATCAAGAGTTAGCTACGTCTTGTAAGCTGCTCTAACTCACATACGCGAAAAGCTAATAACCATGTAGCACAGCCGAGTATAGCTGTATCCTGCTGTAGGCTAGTTGATATCGTATAACATAATCTGTTCTGCGAACATAGGACGGCTAGTCACTTTGTACGGTTACGAGAGGTCGGTTAAGCTGGTGATGGTCTGAGTCGTTTAGATATCACTAAACATTCCATGAAAAACTCGTCTACGCGAGTTAAGAATTTTTCGTATGTCCCTTTCGATACTCAGTACCATATACCTTGTAGTCAGTAAAACGCTCAATGTACAGTACTAGGGTACATTTATTGTTATTATTTCAGCCCCCGAGCACCCATATCCCTTTATTTGCTCAAAAGATTCTACCAGTCATAATCTAATCAGAGTTCGGTTTGTGCTGACATAAAATAAGCAGGTAAAACTACTCTCAGCTCAATCTCACATGTGTTCACTAGTAAGTAACAAAGTGATAAAAAAAACAATATCTCTTGTTACATTCACAACTAAATACACTTGACATACGCAACTGTCCCAGTAGCTCAGTTCGGAATTTGACCTAATGGTCCTGGGTTCGAACCCCTGCCAGGACTATATTATTTTCTCATCTTCGTCCAACCAGTAGTCTTTTTTTCACCAGACAAAAAAAGAGAAACACTCGTAAAATGAATGCGTATATTATATGATAATAAGAAACACATACATATATATGCTTGCATATACTAGTTTCCTAAGTTCTATGCATATATACATATTCTTACATATTTATACATACATATGCTTGCATATTTATGTATATTTATGCATGCATATTAATGTATATTTATGCATTCATATTTATGTATATTTATGCATGCATATTTATGTATATTTGTGCACACATATTTATGTATATTTATGCACGCATATTTATGTATATTTATCCACGCATATTTATGTATATTTATGCATACATATTTATACATATGCTAACAAGTATGTATATATAGACTATTTAAGTGCATTCAGGACATTGAACCCGCGAAATTTTCCAGTCACTATCCATATATAATGCCTACCGAACATTACATCTACTGTCTGTCTCAGTTAATAAGCTTATTCAAGGTTGCCTATATGATAGTCATATAAACTTAAATATTTGAAACTGCGAAAAAAAAATTACCACAAATATGCTTTCATTACAATTCAAATTATTTGTAAATTCATAATAACTTTGCGTTTACAATTACACTCCATAAAAATAACAAACACATAAGTAGGAAATAAATTTAACAGTAGTGATTACAGGTCAACAAACTGAATTTTTTAAATATTTATACAGTTAGTTCTGGGAGTTAAATCTCACTCATTTTACACTCACCATAATTTCACCACATGTAAACAGCATTACAATGTAATGTATTGGTTCGCCATTAGTGCGAATCCAAATTTGGGGGAGGGGTGCCACACACATTTCGTAAACACAATTACATTATAACCAGTGGTTTAACCAGGGTGGACGTTTAGGATGGGGCTGTCTAATCTGTGAATATTATAAAGCATAGCACTCGTCTCTTTAACGAGATGGGTCTGTGTGTCCTCCGAGAAAATTTTAGATTTTAAAGTCCAAATTAGTGCTATTTTAGCAGTTTTCGTAGCTATAATATAAATAATATACAGGTAAAATAATTATAAGTTTTTAATGTGTAAATTTTTAGATTTTTTTGTATCTAAAAGGAGGATAAATAGCATTGAAAAACATGGACCACCAATTTTAAGCGGGGCAATGGGGTCCCCTTCCTGGAAATATTTTGGTTTTAAAGGTATACAATAATGCTGTTTTAAAAGGTTTTGTTATTTAATATTCAATATTCTAACTAAAACTATTAATATTACCGTCTTAGTATGGAAATCAGGTAATTTGGGGTACATAGTAACAAACGCTGACCACTCCTTTTAAAGGGGTTGGGGTTTCTCCGAGAATAGTTTGGTTTTCAAGGTGCAAAATAGTGCTTTTTAAAGCAGATTTTGTAACTAAAAATTAAACATTATACTGGTAAAATAATTTTACTAATTGTACATTAACATGATTTTTTTCAATACTTTTACCTTTGGAAGAAAGGGGGGACAGACGTGCTATTCCCCCTTTTTTTTCTCGCGTTTTAGTTGCACCTATGACGTCACATATCGCTACACCATCTCTTTTAGGAATAACGTTGACATGCTAACCCCAGGGCCGGACCCTGAGGAGTGTCGGGGCCCCGAGGATGTTACCTCTGCTTCCCCTCCTCCGGGCCCGTGGTGTCCGAGTGGGTAAGCCACTTGACTCCCACTTAGGCGATCCGGGTTCGATTCCCGGCAGGGTTGACCCCGAATTCTTGCATTTGGCCCGGACGATGCCACTGGTCGGTGGGTTTTCTCGAAGATCATCAGTTTCCCCTGCCCCTTTATTATGGTGCTCCCCATCCTCACATCATATCGCTACTCACCAGTGCTAAAGACCTCGCTGTTAAGCGCTGACCAAAATCTCTCAAATAAAAAATTCCCCTCCCCCCTTCCAATTCCTCGATGGGCCTGCCTGTACACCAATGATACACATGGCACTTATAAAACGATTACTACTTAAGGGCTCTGCCTACCTCCGAGCTCCAGCGGCAGCAAGGATAGGGCGCTACGGGTTAAATTATGTTCCGAAAAAGCTCTGTCACTTTCGAACCTACGTATATGCCGCCACTGACTTTTTGGTTCAGTACGATACGGCCCATGCTGCTAAGGAGTAAGTTATATCAATACCCTGAAAACTATGAGCAAATAAGTGTTTTCATTCCGAATAACACTCGAAAACCTGTACTTATAAAATTATTTTCAAATTTTATTTACGTAGCAGTATTCTCATTTTCTCAATACAGAATTTTTTTTTCGAAAGCGATATCTCTAAGTATGACTGAGCTAAACGGAATTTAGTTTAACATGTAAAACCCTATACTTGCTCGCGCCGCGCTCTGAGGTAGGCAGGCACCTTAAAAAATAGTAATAGGGTAGGCAATTCATATCAGGTCTGTACTGATAGGATCACATGATTACCAACCAGGAGCAGAGTTGCTGAAAAGGCAATTGAAAACTGTACTATAACTGCACCAAAATTAAAACCAAGCATTAAGAAACTTGCACAGCTTCTGCAAGTAATGCTCGTGATCAATCAATCCAGTTAAGATGCCGTAAAACATAGACTCACACAAATGTATACGTTTGAATGCTATGCGTTAGTCGATTTCGTTTTATAGTGTTTTCTTAAGCCATTCTTAATAATTGGCAGTTTCATATCAATTTTTGAAACCACAGTGATATTATGTGGATATGGAGCAGCCCCTAAAGTGGGAAAATAACGATGAAAAAGCACCCCTAAAGACATTGACAGTAACAGTTTGGCATTACTTTCCCAAATACCTTAAATCGGATGTGGATTTTTAATGCAATGTTGAAATTTCCCATTGCGTTATTATCAGTAAGCTTTGAAACGAGTAGCGCAAGAAAAAAAAGGCAATTCCCATTGACCTAATTCCAGTAAGATATGCAAGTCAGACGAAAATTTGTAGTTGAATTGAATATGGTCAACTTATGTTTTCTCGACAGATTAACCCCAAAATTTGCGTTCAGTAAATGCAAGGTTTAAATATTTTATTTCGAGAAACTGACTGGTAGTTATACGAAAACCAAGAGTTGAGTTATTTCCGTGTTGATTAATTTCCAGTGCAAAAATTCAGAGTTAGTGCAGCACGGATAATAGTTAAAAATTCTGTGTTAAAGTATCCGGAGTGGAATCAATTCCGAGATACTTAATTCAAGTATAAATGTTCTACTGTAAACGATGTACCTAGTTAAAAATAACGGCGTTGGCTCAGTTCCAGTTGACTTAATTCAAACTCCTGTTTTGTGGGTTCAAAAGAGGATATGATGTCAGCCAGTTTTGGCTTTATTCTGACATTGTACAGCAAACTCCGTAGTTCAGTCCGTTTAAAGTTGGCTAATTCTGTCACCTGTAAATAAAATACTAATTATAATTTTAGAAGACCATCTCTATTCACTACAATAACTTTTTTTGACATTACAAACAATTTTGAAATATTGAAACATTGAGAAAATTTAAACATATTAGGCCTATATACATTTTACATTTACTTAAATGGCCGATTATGAGCCAAAAAAATTTCAGCATCAATATTGTGTTCATCTCATCTCTGTAAAATTCCAAGTTGATATTGAGTGTGTTGTTTTGAAACACCTGTTTCGTAAAAACATGTGAATGGTGTGATTTGAAATAATGTGACCATCTTAAATTCAGATTTTCATGTTTATTTATAAGGTACCTGAGCCAAATAAGGCCATGCTAATGTTTGACCACGTGTAATTTTCTCTATTGTAGTAGTAAACACTTGAAAAGAATTATAAGCTCTCTGTGCTATGTGTAGAACATCATTATTTAAATTTAATTGATACATCTCTGTATTTTAGTGAATATAAATACATTTTCAAAAAGATAACAAGGTGACCTTACTAGGAACCCACGTTCCAAATAAGGCCAATTGTTTAAAATATGGTCATAAATTGCGAATTTTAATAATTTTTGTAACACATGCCAAAAGTAGGCCTATATACAAACTTTCGTAATCAAAACCAAAAGTGTAAATATAACATAATCAGTTCATGCAGAACATTGCAATTATTAGTTAAGAATGTTAAATAACATAAGATGGAGAAATATTCCTAAACAATTAGCGAATTTTTTGTAAATAAATTTCTGAAATGTCTGGATAAGAGCCATACAAATTACTTACGTTCCTAACTGTCAAGATTAAAGTATATAATTATAATCATTACTTGCACATAATTACGGTGGCCTTAATTGGAACACATGCACTATTGTGAAGTTCCAACACTATTTCCTTAATAATATGAATAATTGTGATTACTAATTTTATATTCGAAGGGCGAAAGCCAGAGTTACAATACTGTACACATACTTTTGTGTCTACAGCAATATTTGTAGATTTTTGAATAAAATTCACTCACTAAGGAATAAGAACACACACTTTGCGCTTTATCATGAATACTTCAGTATTGTAGGTAACCTGATGGCTACTGAAAGAAATAGCGGAACTATTCTAGTGTTTTAGACACAAGACGACAAACAACTTCAAGAGCATGCCAACACTTTTTACTCCGCGCTTCAGGTTTTTCTAAAATAGACACGTAGCCTTAATAGGATACATGGCCTTATTTGGTGTAGACACCTTATAAGTATAAATATTGGGATTAACGTACGAAATTATAGCACTTTTAATCTCTTGATTTGAAGTAGGTGTAAGGATGACTTAGCTGGTGACGTCAGAATCATAGTCAATACTGGGATCAGCTGTCATGAGGTTATTCAGGATGTTACAAAAAGGTACGGCCAAACTTTCAGGAAACATTCCATACACACAAAGAAAGAAAATATGTGATGTGGACATATGTCCGAAAACGCTGAATTACCATGGCAGAGCTCAATTCCTTACGTCCCGTTAAATGTCATCGTAAATAACACTTATGTCCAAAATATCCTATAGATTGGTTCTTTACTATGTATTTTATTTCCTACGTTCACCGCCAGGTGCAAGGTCTTCGCGCCCGAATCGTAGAAGGCTGTGATACAATACGCCATACTCCACGGATACATCAGCGCACCAGGGATTCCATGCGGCGGAGGGTAGATGCATGTATCCTCGCTCACGGAAGTCATTTTGAACATTTCATTTAAGAACGTGTGTTACGTAATGCTGGTATTATCTGTTTCTGTGTGCTCCCAGTCCATTATTTCATGTAAGTTGAAGAGACGCAATGCAGTCACGATTATCTTCCGTCAGGTCGCCCACCTAACGGTGATCCTAGGAAGTAACGTACATTGTAAAGAACTAGTCAATTGGGAATATGAGACGTTTTCTGTACGAAGTGTTATTTACGATTATATTTAATGAGATGTAAGGAATTGAGCCTTACCATGGTAACTAGGCGATTCCGGACATACGTCCAAATCACACATTTTCTTTCCTTTGTGTGTGTGGAATGTTGCCTGAAAGTTTCACCGTACCTTTTTGTAACATCCTGTATAGACATATCTGTGAAACTATTCGTGAGTAAATGCGTAAAGTGTGCTTACGTATTTTACATAGTGTGCTTTACAAGGGGCAAAAATGTTGCCAGCGATTAAAAAAAATATATGACAAGAAAAAAATAGTCCGCTCCTCTACACCCCCAGCTGCATCTTGGTAGTTCGACTTACAAAAAATTATATTTTTTAGAAATAAAAGTATGTACTCTTTCTTAAAGAAATTGGTAGTTATAATTTTAATCATCCAAAAGTTATCTTATATTTAACACAATAGTTCATGTTTCTGTTTAGTGTGCAACAGATTTATTGGAAAATAGGCTTAATAAGGTCGATATGGAGGTCATTAAAGACGGGGACACAACTTATTACAACGGCAAGAACTACGAGTGTAGACAGCCATGGCCTTCGTTAAGGAACCATCTCGAAATTTGCCTGGAGTTATTTAGAGAAACCATGGAAGACCGAAATCAGAATGGCCGGTGCCGGAGATCGAAACCGGGTTCCTCCCGAATGCAAGTCCAACGTGTTACTGTTGCGCCACCTCGCTCGGAAAGCATACAAAACTATTATTATATTATTATTATTATATTATTATATATTTTTTGTTTGACGCCTACAAGGAACTTAGTGAAGCTACAGTCCAGTTTTCGTTTCAGTATGGTGTTCTGACTGATTCAACACAAGTCTGCAGATATTTTCATAATTAATCAGCTGTCGCAGTTTGTTGGTCTAAGTTAGATATAATCTGTACATTGGCTTTAAATTATTTGTGGTAGTGAATTTCTAAATATTTTAACTGTAGTATTATGATGACACCTATGTTAATACATTCCAAAGTGATACAAATCGTCAAGCCAGAAATAGGTATTTCTCATCGGGTCGAGTGTACTTATGACTAATCTAACGAAGAGGGACCAATTTCATAGTTTGTAAAGCATTACAAATTCGTGGGATATTTGTTTTAAATGTCAATTAACGTTCGCTAGTATGCAATTAAATAATTTGAGTACAACAATACTGTTACATGTTAGTAAACTATCTTCCCAGCCACGGTTTTGCCCGCTGCTAAAATTTTAAACATGGCTTTCATTGCATTACACTCTTTTTGGGTTGTCTGCCATAACCTGTATACAAATAAAATTCTGCCTCTTAATACCAGCCAGAAGGGTAGTAAAGGCAAACGCGTTACATTCCATAAATTTTCAGATTTAAAAAAATAAAATTCACATTTTTGTATTTACGTACAAATTCATAAAGTAGAGAGCATATCGAGAGGTCCTCAGTTTAATACGGCATCGAGGATATATTGACAAAAATATACGATTCTAACTTTCGTAAATTCCAAATAACCAAAGAAAATAATCAGAAAATGTTATCAGTTATTTGTTTACAAAGGGGCAAAGTCATATAATAATGTTATTATCATGTTAATTTTTAGAGGACACGACGAATATGACAACCTTTCATCCATTAACATTCAAATGGAAATTGCTTTTTTTTCTGTACCTTTAGCACAAATTTTTCATTCATTTAAGTTTTGAATTTTAAGATGGAATCTGAAATTAGTTCTTAGCTTATCCATTCCATGTCTCCAGACCACGAACGTATCATCCACATATCGGAACCAATGCTGTGGTTTATAGGGGCTGGATTCGATAGCTCTTTGCTCGAAGTTGGCCATGAGCTGCAAAAGTTTCTAGGGCATCTCAACAACATTCACTGCAACAATCAGTTCACCATGGAGATGGAAAAGGACAGCCAACTGCCCTTCCTGGATGTATTGGTCTACAGAAAGCCTGATAACACCTTAGGCCACAGAACCTACAGAAAACCGACACACACGGACAGATATCTACAAGCAGATTCTCACAACCCTCCATGCCAGAAAAGATCTGTGCTTAATACACTCGTTTTTAGGGCTAAAAGTATTTGCGAAGAGCAACACTTGGCCGAGGAGTTCAAACCCTGACTGCGGCGCTAGAAGCCAATGGTTACAACAGGCGTGAGATACAGCAGACCATCAAGGCTGATTGTAAGAAAAAGGAAAAGGAAAAACTAAATCATATTGCTGTACTGCCCTACATTAAAGGCACAACTGACCAACTGGCCCGCCTCCTCAGGAAACATGACATTCATACAATAATGAAGCCCATCAACAAAATAAGCAGTATAGTAGGATCAGTTAAAGATACAACTCCACCCGAAGAACAAGCTGGTGTCTACAAAGTTCCATGTTCATGCGGAAAAGTCTACATAGGCCAAACAGGAAGGAAAATTACCACCAGACTCAAAGAGCACATACGAGCCTACAAGTATGAAAACCCGCAATCTGCCATAGCAGAGCATTCCATGAACAGCAGACACAGCATTGAATTTGACAGTTTTAGCACAATAGCCAACATAGGGAATTATAGCCTAAGGACCATCAGAGAGGCCATAGAAATATTAAAACACCATAACAATATTAACAGGGATGATGGCTACAAATTAAATAAAATATGGGCACCTCTTTTCATGGAAAAATCTAAAACAACAAGAAATCAAAGGGAGCTGTGGGCAAACTCGCCAGGATTGGCTGCCAACACTAGCCAATCAGGAGGGAGCCTGCAGGTGATTGGCCGAACAGCTAGCCAATCAGAGAGCAGCACAGCAGAGACAGCTATATAAGGGGACCACCTTGCACCAGTAGGCCCCAGTCTGATCCAGCATCGACCTGAGGATGGCAGCTGCAAGATCTGCCGAAACGTTGTCCAAGAAGCAACACAAGACGCGGGTCAATCCCAAAAGCCAAGAAAATTACGACAATGGCCGCGAAAGCCTGCAATCTTTGTTGATAGTATACAAAAGTTTGTGTTATTTTGTTTCAGTATCAGAATTTTCTTTACAAACGAGAAACTGTCTTCGTTCTATTGTGATTTAAAGAGAATTTATGGAACAAATCCTGGAAAAAAAGGAATATAACTTGCTTTTACTCTCAACTTTTCAATGTAAACCAACGAGGTAAATATTATTTTGCCGCAACAAAGGTCAGCTATTGGTTGCAGTCAGAATAATTCTGATGGGTGACTACAAGGCTACAAGGATTATAACTGAAATATACCTATATTAAAAACACTCATATATTTCATAACTTGGACGTATGCTTACATCTCTAGTCCTTTCCTATAAAAGTTCGATAAACAGGCTGGAACTGTATTAATTTTCTGTGGAGGTTTCTGCAGTATTTATTACTGCCCATTACATGACTGCTTTTTCGCCCAAATCATTTTATATCTTTAACACTAGGTGCAGTGCCGCATCTAGGGGTGTCAAGGGGAGGACATGTGTCCCGGGCGGAAGTCTGAAGGGGCGTCAGATTCTTGGCCAAAAATATTTCTTTAATTTAATATTAGAAATTATATATATTTTACAGGTAGAAAAATCTATGTTACATTACAAAAACTGCTAAAATAGCACTATTTTACGCTTATAAATTCAAAATTTTTCGGGAGAGGGTCGTCACACTCCCTGCTAAAAATGTGCTGCCAGTGTTTCTTCATAATATTCCCCTTCCTTCTAGCCCAAAAAAGATTTAATTACGGAAACTGTTAAAATAGCAGCGGGCGACCTATGCACCCCTGTCAAAAGAGGTGGTTTATTTTCTTTTATAATATCCTCCATATAATCACCAAATATTGAAAATATTTACATACAAATATCAACATTTGCGCTTCTAGAATATATACAGGGTGTTCGAAAAGTCCTGCACGATAACGTACGGGACGGTAGGGGTGGTTGTGGTGAGCAATTTGAGATGGGAAACCCGGGGTCAAAGCTCAACCGTTACGCCCCTACGAGCAATGTAAAAGTATGAACATGTTTGGCAACGTCGCAGCCCGAAGACGTGGTTTGTCTTGCGTCGGAGTTTATGTGCTAG
>PNEQ01054920.1:0-11043 GCA_003012365.1 Medauroidea extradentata
TGTAAACAAGTGGGTAAAATATTATAGAAACTGTTGAAAGACAAAGTAAATATGGCCTCAAATGTGTTCACTTTCCCGAGAACAGCCGAATTAGTTTCCTACTGTGGGAAGTTGTTTTAAATAATTTCTAATAAGTTTATTTGCTATATATATTGTCAACGTAGTTTCATCAAAAATCAGTAGGTCCTATACGAAACGCATTCTTAAACAATGTGTTATACAGTCGTGAATTGCCGCACTAAACGAAGGTTGTCTGCATGGAGCAGCCAGTCTGCCGTGCCCCCTGTGACGTCACACGGCCCGACCTCTCTCCCCACCACTTTCTGCCTTCGGATCGGCCCTACCTCTCCCTCTACTTCCCTTGACGAGGGGGTGCCTCCAGCCAATCAGTGTCCAGCATCCTACAAAGCTCCGCCCTCAGAGAACAGATTCCGTTTCAATTCACCTCGCCTTCTTTTATTTTCAAATTGAATTTTTAATCTACAATTACGTATTTTAAATAAACCCTTAAAGTTGCACGTTACAACTGAACCAAAATGTGACGCAGTTAGCAACTTCTTACGCTCTTGTATCCACATGCCACTTCCACTTTGAAGAATAGTTAAACGTTCTAACTGTTTTCTTTGCACCTCAGTTCTTTTTAGAGAATTACAGAAGGCCAACTGCTCTCTTTCATTATCATCTTGCTCCATGTCTGGTCGTTGAGCATTAGGCCCATAAAATTTGTCTTGACCTTTCGAGCCCGAGAACAACTTCTTGGAACATTTTTTCGTTTTATTCTTTGCATGTCTTTTGTAATGAGCCTTGTATTTTTTTTTTTAACTGGGCTTTCTTGCAGAACACGTCAGGACTTCTGCCATAAATTTATGTGTGTATTGTGTAGTGAGCGGTCCCAGTTTTGTGTTGTACTACCGCTCCAAGACATCTGGTCTTGTAGCTGTTTCCTGTCGAAAAGTTGATTATTTTACTTCCACTGTACTTAGCTACTGCTGAGTTGTAATGCTCGGCAGCATTGTTGTTCATGCAGTGCAGTAGGCTACGGTTTTCAATGTGAGATGTTTTACTGCAAACATGATTTTAGCAAAAAGTCCAGAGGCGATTAGGTTGCTAACTATACTGGATTCTTCTTTGCTCGTGCCATCACAGAAGTAACCACGTTCTGCGCAATTGCTATGATCCCCAAATACATGATGCAGCCCATTCAAAATGTATTTTCTCAGTTCTGAAATGATGTGCTCAATGTCAACAGCCATACCTTTGTTTCTAAACTCTGCAACTTTTTTAACGGCTGTTCTTCATTGTAAGCGTAAATATTTATTTATATCAAACTGGGTATCTTGGCTAGGCAAAAGTTAAAATCAGTCCGACATTCCAACTTCTATCTACAGCGTACGCAAATGGAATTTTTTAAGCACACGAAGTGGAATCTACCTGCAGATCAGAGACGTGTGGTGTCGCAGTAACCTTATTCTGACTGGCAAGGTAGAACGTAAGACGTCCCTGCACAAAGGCATGCTGCCAATAATCACGAAGCAGAACTGCAGATATGCACGTGTGGCATTGAAACAAAATGGGGCAAAAACCCTTTCGCTAAAAACAGGTGCCCCTATTCATACATTATTTTACCAAACAAAAATGTTATATTTTCCCTCACGAATGTACAAGACTATATCGTTGTTGATGAGCATGAGTCAATGTTTTCAAAGAGGCTGACAGAACGCACGCATGTTCTTTCACCAGTGAGTTACAGTTGCGTGGTTTGGACATAAGCATGTGAGCAAGAGCGAGAGGATGAGAGGAAGCTCTCTCGGCAAGGTTCAGCAAACCGCGTGTGTTTTCTTTATGTACATTCTGCCAGGGTGGGAGGAGGGCGGTCCGACAGTTTCCCTGGATGCGCTCGAAGTAGGGGAAGGAACTCGCGGTGGTGGGGGAACATTATTCCGGTGCGCTCTCTAGTGCCAAAACGTGGAACTACGTAAAAGAATTCACTTCAGTTTTCATGACTAAATGGCTGGCGATATATGTAAAAATTGTATATATTTTCGAATTCCTTATGTGCGTAGAATTCACGCTATAAAAAAAACTTTGTATCTAGTATTTGGAAAATTACGAAATTCACCATTTTTTAATAATTGTTTCATCAGTACTAGGATTACAATAAGCTTATAGCATGAATTTCAGGACCTTGTCTGTTCAGTGTTAAAATATTACTTTGTTCCGATACTCCAACTACAAACTACAATAGAATTAAATTGTACGTATATATATATATATATATATATATATATATATGTCAAGAAACAACTCAAACAAAGAAAACACTAATACAAAACGTCATAATAGCACAATAGAAGGGATAAGGGTGCTGCCAACCTGAGAGCCAAGGTGATGATATCACTTTCTGACATAAACCATTTTCAAAATTCAGAAGAGGGGCATATTGCTACAGGCATAAACATGTTGGAAAAACTATATCAGAGGATGTTTGAGAATTTTTTTAATATTGAAAATGCTTGTGTGTTCATAGTTTTCAAGGTATTTAAAAAATGCCCTGTAACAACGTAGGCCTCACCAATATTAACAAAAAAGTCGGTGGTGGCATATATGTAGGTTTGACAGGTGCAAAGCTCCACCAAGTATAATTTTAACACTTTTAATCCCTATCCTTGCTCGTGCCAAGGCTTTTAGGTAAGCAGTGCCCTTAATGTGCGTTTATTGCCACAGCTCTAGCCAAAATAAATTCTGTATTGTGCAGAAAAAATGTGCAACAAATAAACGTTTCTGGCAATTTTCTTCAAATTTTCAACTTTTTTGATTCATATGTCTCACCGTTTCTCAAAATGAGGTCGCAAAATGGGGTTACTGCAAGTATAAAAGCATAAATCATGTCCTGGGTCATAGCGACAACATTAAATAGTGATAGTCTGCTGCAGCAGTCACTGCTTTCATTCCATTCATTTGGTACTTCTGAAGAAGTAACTTAAGTTCTCTTTCTTCTCAGTCAATGCAAAGTATAGATCACTGGGAAGGAAGGAATGGCCCCTCATCAGAAAAACATGAATTATTTATTTTCTTGAAGAAATGGTGTCAGATGTATTGAAAATAAGCCATTGTATTGTTTTTATTCTAACCTGAGCATCCATCACTTACCAGTACTAAGTAATCTGCAGTGATGGATTTGATATTAAAACAATGCAACACCATGGACGTCATTTCATTCTCCTTTCCTTTCTGTAATTTTTATAAACACACACAGTAGTAATGTCATTGCCAAATCGTGTACACCACAAACATAATACCAAAGTTGCCTGCAGAAGAATACGTCACTTGTACATATGTGGGGCAATGGCAGGGTACTGTACGAAGTTAAACTAAATAACCATCCAAGTCTCTTCTCTTTCAGCTTGTTTGTACATTCTCTTCATTCAAAAAATTTATTGATTTTCCTCTAATACAACTCCTCCTTCTGCATCTATTTGTAACTGTAATGAACCACACTTGCAACAAGTGTCTGTTCTGCGATTGCCAAATTTAACGTTAAATGCATTGAAAACAAAATAATAAAACTTGTATGGCACATTTACTCTTACTTCATTGAGGAACATTTTGTGCATAGTGCTCTCATTCAAATACCTATTCTGGTTACTAACTACACTCTGGGTTATCACTATTGGAATGAGACTGTCTGGCCCTAATAAGTATACACGAAACACCCATTACTTTTACGGAATGCTGAATAATCCATAATCTCGCTCTAGTCATCCCACTTAAAGTGACCACAGCATTGTGATACACTTCATCCTCAGCACCACTGACAACATCATGTTTATAAGCAAGTTCAGTTTTCCCTTACACAAAGGCCATTTCCATTTCACTTCGAAAAATTAAGTGAGTCCTGAGAGGTAAGAATCATATTCATTCTTAAGGGCGCCGTCTACCGGCGCATGAGAGGCTCAAAAGTGACGGAGCAGTAAGGTCGGCCTTGAAGCGCGCATCAAATTCCGCGTCGCCTCAACGAGCCAAGCGCTGAACTAGCGTGCAAGCTTCCCGCCGAACGGTTTTTACTATGGGACTTTAAGCGGTGACCATATAATTTTATCTTACGCGACGAAAGGGAAAGAGTCGCTATACAGGTCTATAATATTCAGAATATCGTGAAAATGATTACTGTTACATAAAAATCAGCGTCAAAAGTCCAGATTCGGTCACTTTCACACTAAAAAAAATACTTGTTAGGAACGATAACAGTTAATGGCAAAATTATATACCTGTACGAAGATCCTTAAATGCTTTTCGTAGCCTAACCGCGTGACAACATGTTGAATGGTTTTCGAATGAAATCAGGATTGTTAAAGGTCTGCGCGCCTCTTCACGATTCTAGTAGATGGCACCCTTAAATTATATACAATTTAATCGTGCCAGGGGTTCTTCTCGGTTCACAGGTACAATCCTCGAAAAGCATATCAATCTCTTGCACCTGCAAATGTATCAGAACATTTATTAACATCCACATATTGTTTCATCTTATGTGAGTTATGATGATTATGCACAAACCATGTATATATGTTTATACAGGTGACAGTTTTGGGTATTTAGGGTGGATATATTTGAACATCACAGTACACCATTCTTTATAAAGAAGTTGAGAACTACAGTGAGTTTAGTAACTTGAGTATCCTTATTGAACACTATAGTTGTAAAATACGAACACACATAACCGTAAAGTTAAACAAGCAACATACCTGCAAACATCTCCTGTCATTATTTTAGGAACCGTCGTGCCTTTATTATTTTTGTAAGCCATTCCCTTCACTCAACATTCTTTTATCTCAGTGCTTTTCTCCCTTTTACCTGGTCTTGCTACACCGCACTCAGAATACCTTTCAACTTTCGACACACTGCAACACAAACTGCTGGTCTGGTTGCCTGAATGCAACATGGTGGATCGTGCTATGGCTTGGCAATGAAAAAAGACAATGTCATATGACTATGAATATTTTTGCTGGAAAGCCAACTAAGGCCGAAATTACGATGCCTTCACGTTCACTTTACTTTAACTTTCACGTAAACAGGAAACACCTTGACAAACGCACGATCATGCCACTTTATACTTACATTCACTTTCACGCAACAAAAAGCTTGTCGATGTCAAGCATTTAAGTTAAAGTGATACGTGAAGTTATACCACGTGATCGTCTGGGCCAATCACATTTCAGAGGAGTTAATGTCTTCTATTCTGTCATGTTACTTTGACTATTAATTTCAAGGCTCTCTCACTACTTTTTTCATTGCCTGCTTACAGCTTACGCGAAGGATTGTAATAAGGCACCTCAGATGATTACGTACACGCGAACTTGATAAAGTGGTAAGTGATACGTGAACGTGAAGTCATTGTAATTCCGGCCTAACGTTGATCATTTATACAGAAGTACCAATATTTCATGTACATGTACCTCAAAGACTATGGCTATTTTTGTAGAATATGTGATGTCCATAGACAGAAAATACATCTACTAATATCTCATATTTGGTATTTTTTGACTTTGGTTGTTCTTGCCAGAAATGCTTCAATTGTCTTGGCTACTTTTCTTGTAGATACTGCAGAGGTGCCAAGTACTACGAATTCTCCAAAGCTTATACAAATAATTACACTTTATTATGGAATTACGGTTGCCCCAGAAATACTACTGAATTTAAAATTTTCAAAATGAATTTGTGTGTTTACCTATAATGCATGCTGGATGTTTGCCCAAAGGCGTAGCCGAGCCTCACCGAGTCCGCCCAAAGTGATAACATCTATACAGGCAGTGGTTGCATGAGGTAGGGATGGATAACTCCTTGAAATATCGGGTGTTGGTGCAGCAACACAGATGCACCCTACTGAGTTAGCGCAGTGTGTCAACTCAATTGTGCCATAACACAGCCCTCATTCGCGATACGAGCGCCAAGTGCGGCACTGCGTCGCTGCTTCTCTCTGTCAAAGTAGTTGCGCTGTGGTTGCGCTTCAGCTCAGAAGCAGTGTAGATAGCACTATCACAGCGCAGTGCACAGTTTAATCAGGTTAACAATTATTTTCAGGATAAGTTTTGTGCCTTGTGAAGTGCATTTTGTATTTACCATGTAACATTGAGCAAACTTACGATTTTTATCACTGTCTGTGTAAAAGTGATTACTGTACTGCCTACTGCGTCAGGTACGAGAGTGAAAATCTTAATTTCAGACACCAATTATGTTTAACACATGTTTATAAATAGATTTGCACGATGTTGTAAAGAATTTTATATTTTATTATCACATTTTTAAAACTCGCTCCCTTGTCTGTATGTTCAGTACCAATTTTGCAATCGAAAATGTATAGCAGTGCAAATAGAGATAGAAAATTGTGAAATAACAATTGCTGATATATTTTATATGTATATATAATTTTAATATACCACATTAAACTAACTTCTCGATGAGCTTCAGACATTAAACTTTAGACATATCTTATAAATGTATGACAATGTAATATTAATTCACTTTATTGTCAGTCTATATGTTTAACTGTTCGGTACAAATTTGGCTTGTTGAAAATCGACTGCAAAATTTCACACACACACAAGACTAAAAAGCAAAAAATAACATTTAAATATAGAAACGTGATTTACCGTGTTTTTAAACGTACTACTAGAATGTATAAAGTGATTTATCCTATGAAAATACAGTACTAGTAAGATTTAAAACGAAAAACGTGGGGTGCATGCAATAGATAGGGTAGCTATCATTGAGAAAACAGCAGTTATCACTTGCAGTGCAATGAAACCATTTGTGAGTAAGATGAATGGTAAACTATTCATACATCAATATATGTATTGCATGCAGCCCACATTTTTAGTTTTATATTTTTCAAGTAGTGTTCATAAGCAAAATAATTTTACAACTTTTAGTCAGTTTTTTTTAAATATGGTGTGTAAAATTATTACTAAATTATTATTTTCTTGCTTTCTTGCTTATTGTTGTTGATGTAAATAATGAGGACAGGCATTAATACATTAGGCAGGTTGAGCGGGGCAATTGGAATGGATCACAAAAGACTTGCATTTACCAAATTTTCACTATAACTTGTTTTTTTTCAAATGTTGTATCTATTATATTATTTTCAAACTTTAGAAATTGATTTTGTACATCTGTATTGTTAAGTACTCGCCATTTTGATAATTCTCCTATTTTGTTTTGTAAATTGATTGTACAGTTATCAAAGAAACATGCAAGACGGCATAGGCGATAAGAAATCCACATTTTGGCAAGACCTAAACCTTTCCTACCGCGATTATGCAGTCGATCCTAAAATAAAGATAGTATTGTTATCTTCAAATAAAAATTCGAAAATTACAAAATTAGTATGTATCTAATAGTTAGCGACAGGAAAATTTTGCGAATTCAATGACCTGCATGTTAGAATGTGCTATCCTATGTACACTCAAGTCCCGTCCATTTGTCCATTAGCTGCTACTCAGTGGAACAACAGACAGTGAATGAATAGACGGGGCTTGAGTATGCATAGTACAATGGATTCTAGCATGCAGGTAATTGAATTCGCAAAATTTTCCTGTCCCTACTAATAGTGTAAGGAAAGATGTAAACAATTATTTTCAATTTGAAATACTAAACATTTAAATGTATTGTTTTATTTTAATTAATTATTTTAATTACTCTGAGGATTTAGTATTGAACTGTCTGTTTTAAAGCTTTAGTGCACCAATTGAACTCTCGGTTAATACATTATACATGATATTTTCACGTGCTGGACAGATAGCGAATGAAAAATATGGCAACCTCGACACAAAAAAAATCTGAAGTTGCGCTTTTAAACTACAATTTAAATAACACATTGTAAATGTATTGTTGACCTGTGGAACTGTTCCGTGTAATAAACTCTTGTAGCACAACAAAGACTAAAGTAAATCCAGAAGACCAAAACCAATATTCACAACAGCCTCGGCCAACAACTCTGTGCTGTGTAATGTCGGGCTGCTCCCATAATTTCAGCTTGGCCTAATACATTTTTTTTTTCATTCTGTTCTTAAAAGTTTTTGACATATGTGTGGTTTTTTTTTAATATAGATAACTCAGCTGGTTTTGAAATTCTTTTTGGACTACTAAAATAATAATAGTAACAGTAATCAATTTTTAAATTCATATTGCTTTAATGTTGCATAATAACACTTTACAACTTGTTATTTTGCCACATTCTGTTACACATTATACAAGTACGAATAAGCTTTGGTGATCATGATAAACATTTGGCATTTATGGCGGCAGAAGAACAGGAATATTAATTTTGTTTCTTATTACCCACTCTGTGACCGATGATATCTGATACACATTTAGCTCCAGAAAAAGATGTGCTACTGATAAGAAAAGAGTTGGCAAAGTTAAATACTGTAGTCACATATCAATTATTGATAATGCTTTATTTTACACAGTCTCTTTGAAATTTTATATTTTACTCGACCAACTACGATAAGTGTGTTGTTATCCAATATCCCTTGCTACCTTGTTTGGTGATTTAAAGATTATCAGTTTCATAGCTGATACGTTTCCCTCTCCCGTAAGTTAGAATATGCAAAGAACTTTTACTCTCATTTTTATTAGAAACAAAAACCCCGATGTTACAAAATACGCTAAAAACTTTTTATTTCAACTTTTATCACTATTTTAGCAGAAAAGAAACAACACTGCACTACCAGCGCCACTGAGTTATGTGTTTCTAAGATAGTGAGTTGGCACATCATGCGCAGTGAACTGAGTTTACACAATTGTGCGGCGCAGCGCTGTGTTACCCATGTCTAGCATGAGGTCCTATTCACTTGTTGCTTCTTCCCCTGATCGGCCATAATAGGAACCTAACCACATTGTTGTAGTTTAAACAAAAATATGTTATCTGAACGTTTAAATTTAACAGTGAGCTCGAAACAGAAGAATTTTAAGTACTGTTAGTATTCATAGTTGTGGACAAGTTTTAAGTGCTTCAAACATATATCAACACCACGTATTTTGTGAATCGTGCAAATGTGTAAAACATGGTAGCAAAAATGACTGTCGACGTCGTGTTTAAAACAAAAACCATTAAGAATTGTTTAGAACAAAAACCATTAAGAATTTTTTGAAAATTTATAGCAGACCTGCAAAATTTGGTTTGTAAGTGCAGCTGTAGATCCAACACATGCCGAAGTTGTGAATAAGTAACGTGATTGTGTATACACATTTTGGTGATAATTATTTTGTAAAACAAATGGGAGCTGATATCGTAAAATTCCTCTGTAAATTCGCTAAAAACTCAAATACTAAATGCCTCAAAAAATTCCATTGCTTAGTAAAACAAATTTGCAACAAAATTACAGATCAATTTTACATTAATCAGCTTTAGGTTGGGTTTAAAAAAAATGCTTCTCTTTATAAAGTCGAGAAACTCAGGCCCCATGCCCTTATGGGCACAGTCTACAGCAATTTTCATCATATTTTTATTTTTATATTTGTACGAGATACTTTTTTTTATTTTAGACATAAATTGTGACTAAATTTTGCTCTTATGAATTTTTCTTTATCTCTCATAGGTTTTTGCATAATGACCCAAAAACATGAAAATTTGCAAACTTCTTGCGTAACAATGTTGTAGCCTACAAGGTCTCTTATATAAAAACAAAAAATATTATTTTTTAAAAATTCTTAACGTTCTAAAATTTTAATTTTAAATTTCAGCAAATATTTAATTTTTTGTTTCTTTATAAGAGTTGTCATAACCTAAAACATCTTTATTCACTACAATTTTTTTTTCATTTTGGTATATCAGTTGGTTTTAGTGGCGTACATAAAACTGTAACATACCAATTTTGACATTTAGGAGTCATTACACAAAAACTATGAGAGATAAAAAATAGTCAGAATTTATGTCTAAAATAAAAAAATATATCTGACACAAATATAAAAATATGACGAAAATTGTTGTAGACCGTCCCCTTACGATAACATGTTCACAATGGAAACTATTGATTTTTTACAAAATGACTACTGAAAGTTTTGGTAAACAGTTGGCACCTCTGGATGTTGTCCTTCCATACTGTTAGGGCAGAACATGATGCGACAAGCCAAGCTCTTGTTGCACGCTTCCCCTGAACTAGCTCCACCCACGTGCTCGCAGCCTGGCACCGAGGTCTCCATAGCTCTGTTTGTTTATATTCTCATTATGCAACTGTTTTCAGTTGTTACGTGATAAAATGAGTTGTAATTTTAACTTCAGAATAATAAAAAAGGGAGGCTATTGTATCTTGATACATCTAAATAACATACACTTGGAGGATGGGTATAAATAAAATTACTGCACATCCACATATCTTTGTTAACATATGGACGATTCTGCTTATATAGGGAATGCTGGGTAGGTCTACGTCATGGGAAGAAGACAGTTGAACAGAGAGAGAAATGGGTAATGGGGACTGAGTGACATGTCTAGCCTAAAAAGCGTTGTTTACATGAGTTTAACAGGTTATGGGCCCAGACCGGTGTTAGAGCAACGAATTAAGAAGCTTGGGCAAGTAATACTATGTGTGACGCGGTCGGAAAATCGGTATAAACTACGTATTCAAAGGGCGAAAAACGGGATCATGGCGGCGGGTTCGTCCACGCAATACCCGCAACTCACCGACACTAACTTCAAGAATTGGAAATTTCGAGTTTTATCTCTCCTTGACGAAAAAGACGTAAGGTGGGTTGTTGATGGGAAGGAGAAATGGGAAGCTACGAGTGGAGAAAGTCTCGAGAAAGGTCAACGTGCTGACAAGAAGGCAAAAAACTTGATTATTAACTGTGTAACTGATCGTCATATAGACTACGTTAGGGATGCTCAAACGGCTGCAGGTATGTTGGCTGCTTTGAGCAACATATTTGAGAGGAAGAGCACAATTACAAAACTGCTCGTTAGGAAACAACTGTTGACCCTCAAGTGTAACACATCACTCCAGGAACACTTCCACAAGTTTGACAACTTGATTCGTGACCTGGAAG